>JADRCD010219563.1:10499-32654 GCA_019843815.1 Montemys delectorum
AAGAAAGAAAGAAAGAAAGAAAGAAAGAAAGAAAGAAAGAAAGAAAGCTCATTGTGTATAGCACTTGGCTTTGCCTTATCTGCACTCAAAGTAATCCACTGTCAGGAATTTTACATGTCCCAACAATTTACTGTCCCTAGATTTAAATAGACAGCAGTCAAGAAGAGACTCACACAGTAAGTACATTTTGCAGTCTGACTATTAGAAAACAAAACAAAACAAGATTTGAATTAATCCACATAATGACATATATGACTTAGGAACATCCCTGCACTTTACAGACTTAAACATTCTAATGATAAAATGTCAAAAATGAGAAACGTGATGATTTTACTTCATGCTTGCAGTATGAATATTTGATACACAATGTTGAGAACTATTTTTAAGTTCATATCATTCATGTCTCATAGAAGCTGTGGGGGAATCGTCAGTCAATTCACATTAGATTGTGTCTGCATTATGTAACCATAAGCTAGATTTACTGCATTCCTAACATAGTCTTTCGCTTGAACCTATCAATAAAGTCAGGTTGGAAATACTATATTGAAAACGAGCAGTGATGGCCACTAGTTTTTATTAACTACTGACTACTTTAGCACGGTTTACACTTTGACAAAGTTATATACAGAGTAGATTCGTTGTTAAACCACACGAAACATTATTAAAGGTCAGAAAGAAGCCATCAGAGTTAAGTTGCTAGCAGTAGCACATCTCCCAGAGTCGTTTCAGAGTCCTGACTGTGATTTGAACTGATGCCAGTGTCTGAATCGGTGTCATTTGTATATGTGTTAAACACCCTTTGAGTCAATGGAGGGATCTCCCCATTGCTGCTGGGAGCCTCAGCTTCCTTTCCTCTGTTTTCTTTTCCCTGACATCCATCTTTGTTGCTAATGAGAAGTGAACTGAACTCCTTGGCCAGGAGTTCGTACTCCCTGGCTTTCATCTGAAGCAGTGAGTCACTGTACTTAATCTCTTTCTGGATGCCACTCAAGTGAGAGTGGATTTTCAAACCAGCTTTCATACTTTTCTCCAAATCCGACTTAACGCTCTCCAAATTGGAGTTTTCCAGCTCACAGACAGCTGCCCCCTCCGTGTCTTCGCTCCAGTCAATGCCTGCGCCTGTCACCTCTCTCTCAATCTCAGCAGAAAGTTTATCAATGAGCGCTCTGTAGTATTGCAGCTGTTGCTCCAGCTGTGCCACCCCCTCACTGTCGCTCAGGTTCTCTAGAGTCTGGTTGTTCTCAGATTGAATGTCTAGCTTCTGCTCTTCATCACTGAACCTGGGCATTAAATAAGCCTCCTGAACGTAATTGGCCCCATCGTTCCCTACCCGCTCCACGTGGATCTTAGCTTCACATCTTTCAATTTCCATATCTAACTCTTTCATTCTTTGCACTTGCTGGTGAATCGTGTGGTCCTGAGAAATAATCAGATGAACCAAACACTCCATATTGTCTCGATCATGAGAACCGGTGTCCTGCCTAATTTTAGCCAGTTTCCGGAAGGTTTTCCTGACGATTCGTTTTTGTTTATCTGGTGGTAAAGTTTTCATGTAATTCGCTGGGCTGAGCTCCAAAGGCTTTTCATTATTTTGCACTAGTTTGGTTTCAGCAGTCCGCCACAGTGGAACTGGGAGAAAGGCGTCTGTTTTAACCAAAACAAACTGCATGTTGGGTTGTTCATCTCCCCAAGCCTTCCACAACTTCAGGATCCTAGTCAGGGGAGGAAGGGCTCTCTCTGAGCCCCTCCACTTTTCTACAATGCAGTAGTCACTGGCCTTGCCCAACAGAAATCGCTTTTCTCCAAATGTAGCTTCATGTTCCTCAAGCAGAGCCTGGATAACATCGATGGAGGTGGTACGTTTAGTTAATCCGCAGACAATCTTCTCATCCTGGCAAACCCAAACCACAATTTCCTTCTCTTCAGGATCCATGTCTTTAGTTGGGGATCTAAAAAGAAAACAAAGAACATTTCTGTCATCGCCTGTGTAAACTCAGAAAGATGGGTTAGCATTAATGCCTCTTCTTGCCTCTACACACACTTAGGTTGTGCCTACAGAAGAATAGGAAGATGTGCTTCAAGATATGAATGCCGAACTTTGGATTTCTATTCAATTTCCTTTTGTAGCTGGTTGTGGAAGCGACCAGGTATCACTGAAAAACAACTGAAATGCTTTTCATTTAATATTTCAAAGTAATCATTGACATGTTCGCAGAACTGATGCACTGACAGTAAGTACAGACCAGATGCAAAGAAGATATAGGATGAGGTCTTCTGCTTCTTGCTGAAGTCTAAAAACTAAAGGGAAAAGGTGGAAATATAGGGTAGAATGATCAGATTAAGTATTACAGTTATAGAGTCAAAAATAGTAGACTCTACGATTCTGTAGTCAAAGTTGCAGTTCTTTCATTCAAGAAGTGTTTTTGCTATGTTGACTCTGGGTCAACCATGTCTGACACTACTGCAGAAACAGCAATAAATAAAGAAGATACAAGAGGAGTCGGTAACAGAAATAATGTCAGTTTTTATACCACTGTGACAAAATACCATAAATATTAAATACCATAGTAGGGAAGGGGGCTATATGGCGAAGGGAGCATGGTAGACAGGAAGTAGTAAGACAGCTTACACCATTGTAAACAAGAAGTAAAACCAACTCCTAATAGGAAAGAATCATGGCCCTAAGGACATACCTTAAATAGCCAGCTTTCTTGATCTGGGCCACCTCTCAGTAAAATATACAATTTTGTTAGGAAAGAATGAAAGGATAATGCTTTACAGAGCTATTGTTCTAGAAGCAGAGGTATTAATAGAAAGTGGTTCAACTTGGAATATACAGTAATATAGATTTGACGTATTTCCTCTTTTTTATTTTTATTTTTGCTATTAGCGGAACTGGTGTATCAGTTTGGTTTTTGTTACTATCTAACAAACTTCTAGAATAGGACGACTTTTTAAATGGAGAACAAGGTTCATTGTGGGCTCAGAGTTCTAAATCACAAGACCTAGAGACTTCATCTCATGAAGACTTCTTGCTAATACAAATCCCAGAGTAGTGAAGAACATCCTGTAGCAAGAGACATGCTTACATAGTCATTCCCTAGACTTGTAAATCCCCAATGACTTCCTCACAATCACATTTCTGAAAAGTATAGTCATAGAAAGTGTCCTTCCCTTTACTATTGTAAATATATGGTGGAAATAAACCCCTTCATAAATTCAATGTAAACTAAAATATAAAGAAGAATTTATCCAGAGGTGGACAAAAAGAGTTTTCTTCAGTAAAAATAAGCAATGAAAATTGACAACTGTTAACAATCTCTTCAGAGAACTGTTATAACTATATTTCCACTGGGAGTGTAAATCACATAGACTGTATCTTTCACAATACCATTCTCCAGAATGTGAGCAAACAAGTGACATGATTTATACTCGAGTATGATTTATGATGCCATGAAACATATGAGTGGAAAGAGATTTGCTGTGCAAGTTAAGGCAAATTTATTTATTACTTTATTTAATAACCCTGAAGCATATACTCAAAGTAGAAATTACCAACAATATTGTTACCATTTCATTTAACACTTAGAATGTACAGCAAGTATGTATTAGTAGCAAAACTCACTAATATTATTATATGAATTTTTTCCTATGGAATATTCATCTCACTTTGGCTATTCACTTCTGAGATGAAGAAGAGAAATATCATGAAATATATTATCAATGTATATGCATATATATGATCATAAAATAAGAATCATGAAAGACCAAAAGCACTCCCTAGCAGAGGACTTAATAAAATGAAATATTCAAATATAAAATAAAGATTTTTGTGATCAGACAAAATCTTTTATATTTAATTATTTATGTATTTTTAATGTGTGTCTGCTCTGTCTGCATGTACACCTGCATGACAGAGGACAGCCTCAGATCCCTTTATAGATGGGTGTGAGCCAGCATGTGCTGCCTGAGAATTGAACCCAGGAACCTTGGAAGAGCAGCCAGCATCCTTAGCCACTGAGCCATCTCACCAGTCCATGATCAGCTAAAATCTACACTGGATTTTGATAAATTTCTTACAAAATCTTTTCACTTAGTAATTTGTGTTGAAAACTATATCTTAAAAAGAAATGTGGCATTTTGACTATGTTTATAGTTCATTGGCTAAGTCCATGCTGCATTAAAAATGTGTTAGAATTTAGAACAACAGAAACATTATATTACTGATAGAGGAAAGATATTCAGTAATTTCTATAATAAAACCTGTATGTTCTCAAACCGATTGACAATTTACTGTCTGTGTTATGGCTCTACAGTATAAATTAGCTTCAAATGAGTCCATACCTTTATGTGTATTATCCACGTACATGTAAAACACAAAATTACTGCACATGCTTTTTAAACTTTGAATTTAGGTGTTGTTTACTTTGGCTTTCGTGATTTTTAAAAGCAGGAACTCATCTGGAATTTATATTTAATTACAACTTATTTGCATGTGATTTTTATGGAAAATATAAGCTTTAGTCTTTGTTTTAACTACAACATTAACTGACAATACAAATAGCTGTAATATTTAAATAAAAGGGATTTTCTGTTACTTTTTTAAGTGTTTGGAGCATTGGAAAAGTCTACTCAATATATAGAATATTGGGCCAGCAAGATGGCTCACATGGAAAAGAGCTTTAGACCAAGCCTGTTAACCTGAGTTTAATGATCTTTAGGGTCCACATGGGGGAAATACAGAACTGACTCTTATAAATTGTTCTCTGACCTCCACATGCATATAGCTGCATGTGTCCCTACCACATACACACACAATACAGACCTAGATACACACTAAAATATATACAATAATCATATATTTTAAATGTACAACATTGAAAATCGTAACTATTAAATATTATGCATTTGAAATATTCTATACATTCTTCTCATACCTGCTGTGCATTAACTAATTTAGTTGTCGTAATTCTATAGGGACAACATTTATATAAATCTCAATTCACAAATAAATAAATAGGCATGAAATCTTACAACATTATAAGTTAGATGTTTTAGAGATGTGAGATAAGGAAAAAAAAGGCTACTTTTATTAAACATTAGGATGAAAATATAACCTTCTGAGAGCAATATACTGAGTATGCACTGCATAACGCTCAGTTCACCTAAGAGGATGCCTCTCATTTGCAGCCATGGGGAAAGTATGCAGTAATGTGGCACTTAAAGAATTAATTATGTGTCTAAGCTAATACAGTAGTGGTCACTTTCTAGCTGCTTTAGACAACTATATTATCTGACAACATATGTATATTAAAAACAACAATAGAAACAAACAAACAAAAACCCTGAGCCATTTCCTGCTCTCGTTTCTAGTTGAAAACCATCAGTTCTGGTGTTTAGCAGTGGTTGCCAGTTGGTCTATGAGTTCTTCAGCCCTGTATTAGAGATGTGAATGACACTGGAGGCAGAGAGCAGAGAGTCCTTTTTATGAAGAGTCATAATGACATCCATTCCCATCTCTGACATTCCCAGAACTCCTCCCCCAACAGAGGTGTTTCCTACCTTGAAAAGATCAAGCTATTATACACTGAGTTTTTCCTACCTCAAAATGGTGCTAATATTTAGCTTTTGCCATTAAATGTTCATTATAGACAATGAAGAAAATATTATTTATTTCATATTATACATAAAACAAGTGGGGATTTTTATTATAATCTCAGTACAACCTTACTGGCTCCAAGACTTCACTTATATGTTCTTTCAAACATCGAATCAATGCTTGTGTATTTTCTAGGGTCAACTTTTATTAACTATTCGGGGGAATTTTTACAGCAAACAAAGTAATTTTTAAAACTTATAGTTTCTGACGGAACACATTTAAATGTAATGATCACTTAAGACTAAATTGAGGCAGTAAATCTTTCACAACCTGTATGTGTTTTATCATATTTAAAGAGTATTTTATGGCTGGCGTAGGATTTTTGAAAACTATTTTATGGTACTGCTCTGGCTGACTTTTCTATTCACTCACTTAACAAATATTTCACATTATTGCTTCTATGGGAACAGTACATGATACAGAGACAGGAATGATTTACAAGATTGTCTCTGGCTCACTATGAGAACAATAATTATTGACAGTTAGACTACTAATATCTTAGTTTATTACAAATAATCAAATGCAGCATTGCTGTAGAATAATGATGGTCCTTAGTATTTCA
This sequence comes from Montemys delectorum, assembly GCA_019843815.1. Classification (NCBI taxonomy): domain Eukaryota; kingdom Metazoa; phylum Chordata; class Mammalia; order Rodentia; family Muridae; genus Montemys; species Montemys delectorum. The sequence goes on from JADRCD010219563.1 coordinate 16,721, forward strand.
TGAAATTAAAACAAATTAAAATTAAAAGAGTAAAAAATGAAGATCCAAAAAACATTATATCAAATTAGAATTTTTAAAAATTCTTTAAAAGCCATGTTATCTTCAAATATTCATAGCAAAACGTTGAATAGACAAACTTAGTGTGATAACTTGGTTTGTGATGAAATCCAATAAATACTGGTTATCTAGTGAATACAGTTGTAGTGGGTGAGATTCATAACTAATATAGCAGGGCACTGTTACCTGAAAATAAAAATGTCTTGAGTGTAGTTTGTTTTGGTTTTGCCTTTTTGTGTGTTTTGGGAGAGTATTCATCAGACTCTCTATTGCTGTGTCCAAATCCCTGAGAACACAACTTAAGAGGAAAAGAATTTATTTGGCTCATGGTTTAAGAAACTACAAGTCAGGTGGCTTCATTCTATCTTGGAAACTTGAGGTAATGTACCATGGTGGAGAGGGCTTAGTGTAGCAAAGATGTCTATCTCATGGTGGCCAAGAAGCAGAGAGCAATAAGAAAGAACCAGGAACCAGGTGTTAACATCAAGCATGCCCCAGATGTCCATCGACTGAATCTGCTCCCTAGCATCTTAGTCATAAATTCACAAAATAATGCATCTGTGGATGAAGTTAGACCCCTCACAATGCAATGAATTTCTTTCTTTCCTTTTTTTTTTTTTTTTTTTTTCCCGAGACAGGGTTTCTCTATATAGCTCCGGTTGTCCTGGAACTCACTCTGTAGACCAGGCTGGCCTCGAACTCAGAAATCTACCTCCCTCTGCCTCCCAAGTGCTAGGATTAAAGGCGTGCACCACCACTGTCCGGCAATGAATTTCTAATGACTACAGCCACAAGAACATTTTGTAAGGCACTTCATACACAAATTAGTAGGCTAGACGCACATTAAAACTGATTTTACTGTTTTTCTTTATTCAGAATACCCTCTAGCCTAATAATTTATTACTAGTTGATGTTTGTGTCCCAATAGCTTAGCAGTATTTATAAAAGAACTCAGTCTTGATATAATCATATGATTCAATTTTGTCCAGCATGCAATACTCTTGTTCATTCTACCATAATCAATTAGTTAAATTTCTTCCTCACTGTTGGAGATGTTTGTATGTATTTACTATTTACAAATTAATGGAGTTACTTAACTTTCAGATATTTTATGGGTTTTGGTAAATCACACAGTTAAGAAATCATGCACATAGAGTTTATAAATACTGTCTTGATTATTGTTGGTAGAAGTGAGACAAGGTGATGGTAACTGCCTTTATTAACATCATGCATCTAGGAAATGGTCAATTGGAGTGTCCCTCTCAGTTCTAACTTTAGAACAGAGACTGATAATGACAAATAAAAATAAACTACAACAACATTTACAATGACCCATCCGGAAGCATTCCTGGGTTTGTCAATAGATCATGTTTCAACACTTCTTTTTAAATTAATTTTTTTGAATTCAAAGCCATTTTGTATTTTTTTGTAGTTTATTGCTATAATTGAGATATTCACTTATATTAATATTTTTAGATAAAGCAAAAGACAGTAGAAGCTTGATTGTATATATTTTAAAATATTATTATATTTGATACTAGATATAGAGGTTTCTCATACTATCCTATTATATTGTTTGACACAATTATGTCTATTTCATCTTAAAGTAGTGTGCTTCAAAATATTTAGATATTTATATTCAGAAAATCATTTTAAAAATCAATAGTACCTAGGATGTTTCATTTATTTTTTATTTGGTTTTCCTTCTGCCCAATAATAATGAGATCAATTTATTAAATTAATTGAAAATTAAAATGCAAAATCATATAACAGTTATCCTTAACTGTCACAAACAGGAACGTTTAAGTCAACAATGATTTTTCTAATTCTCCGTAAGCTTCACTTTAATGCTATGTGATAAATACGTGATTCAGCTTAATCACACTTTATCACAATTATCAAATGCACAAAGTTCTTAAGACTGTTAAAGATGAAAAGTGTAAACAAACACTATGTGTAATAATAATAAAATTGTACTCTCATTTCTATTTAACATAGAGAATGGAATTATTATATGAAAAATCATGTTAAACTGACTATAGTGGTTCATAATCTTATTTTGTAAATATTTTTAACTTATGACATAACAACCTGTCTCAATCAGTCAATTCTTTACCTCACAATCAATATTTTTAAAAATCATAAACTTAAGATTTGTATTAAGATGAGCCAACATGTTTGTGATCTTCTATTTATAACTTGACATTGTTTGGATGCACTAATACAGTGCATTCAACAGTCTTTTTGGAATAGCTTCACCAAAATATTTAGAAGTTTTATGTAACACATTTATCATCACATGTGATAATTACAGCCTTAATTATAGGAACTTTCACATATTCTCTTTGAAATAATAGTATAATATTGAGTAATAGATATTTTACATGATGTCTATCATTACATAGGAACATAAAATATAAAATAACAATAACTAAATTGAATGCCACAAATGTTGAATGCCAGGATGTATGATAAGAATACAATTTAGCTATCATGCACAAGAGTGTTTGTTTGTTTGTTTGTTTGTTTGTTTTTTGTTTTTTTTTTTTTTGTTACTTGAACCTCTGGAGAACAAGTCTTTATGCAAGAAAATCAGAGAATTTTTCAAGACTTTATTAAAGTGACATTTGTGCTGTAAACTATGACAATCTTAATGAAAGATAGTTGAGAAGCATGGAGCATTAGTCTTGACTGACTACTCACAAGCCATCTCTATTTCTTTATTACTACTTCCACCTATTTTTATGCTAAGGATTCTTCTGATGTTCTTCCACTCCTGATCAGTTGACATCCTGGGACACATTGTGAATGTTTGCAGACACTTCTAGTTTACATGTCGTTTGCCACACGCTGTTAACATCTCCTGTGTAATAGCACTTCTAGTTTACATATCGGTGGCCACACACTATTGACATCCTCTCTGTAGGGGCTAGTGACACAAATATCCTAGAATGTATGAAAGAATCCCTCACAGCAAGAAACCTTCTCATCTACACACCAACAATGGCACTATATAAAGCACACCTTCTTTCATTGTGACTCAAGACTCCACCAAGGGTCTTGACATAGTTGAATGCAAGGGGTAAAAAACCAGTCAATAGTCAAAGTTTTCTTAATGTACATTAATCCAAGTTATTTAAACTCAAGCACACAAGGGATCTAAGGTGTTTCTGGCAACACGTTCTGTGTTGTGTCCTGTAGCTTCACTGTAGTCTTGGTTCTGAACACACAAGCTTCCTTGGTGCTCCTCATGATGTTACTGCTCAGAACAGTAACTGTTGCCATGAGCAACAACTGCCTGAGATTTAGGACTCATGTCTGTTACTGTAGTGAGTTTTTTAACCTTTGATAGAAAGTTTGCTCTTTCTAGAAGTACAATCATTTGATTAGCAAATCAAATTTGTAATATGCTCCTTCCAAAATTCCTAAGCACAGAGTATGTGAAAAGTATATATTCCTTTTTATTGTGCTGTATTAGAATGTTCTATTTAAAAATTTCCTCTTTGCATTGTTATTTTCAACTTCATAAAAACTACATGAATTTTGACTTGGGGTGACAGACTTTCCAACAGTTTTTAAAGTACTTGACAAATACATTTCTGTCCTTTTATATAATCCATTTCTGTGAACAGCACTCCCAACACTGATGATCATAACAAATGTCTATCAAACCTGAAAAATACATTCTGCTTCCTATGGTACCATGTAGTCAGGAGAAAAAATGATTTAAATTTAATATTAAGGGAAAAATAAATACATTCATATCATTAGTGTGAGTATTTATTTACATTTTAATAAATGGTTAAACATAAACAACATATGGAAATTAATATTTACAATAAATGTCTTTATGGTTTACTATCAGTAAACCTTTAGCTATATGTTGAATATTAGTCAATTTGTGTCCTACCAAATTTGGGGAGTAAAGTGTTGAGGAAATCACAGATTAAGTAGCTCACACATTAAAATATTTATCTGAGCTAGACTTTTGCCCATTTTTTCCCATTTGCTATGGAATCTTATAGCAAAAATATATGAAAGCAAAAGGAGAGAGAAAGAGAGAGAGAGAGAGAGAGAGAGAGAGAGAGAGAGAGAGGAGTCTCACATAGTCTCGCACGATGCTGGCCCCGTATTTAATATAATGTAAAGTAACTTTCTCTCCCTTTCCATTTCATTGCCAATCTTTTCCAATTAGACTTCCAATTAATTCATAGTTGATTGGAAGAAATACAACTTTTGTATTTGGTCCTGTAGAAACATACTCAGGATGACTCTAGTTTTAGTTGATGGAATGCACCGTATTTATGTCCTATCAAAGCCTCTTTCTTCATTAGGAAAGAACATCAGGCTAGTAAATATAGAGCGTAGGTTGTTGGGTGAAAGGGAATGTGTGGGCATAGTGTTCTGGAAATAAACAAGGGCACCTGGGTGAAGCCTGGCTGTGGTAGGAGGTGTTGATGGAATGTATTGCCATTGAATTGCTCTCTGGCTTTCCCTAGACAAAATGCACAAGCAAGATTACAATTAAAGGAATTTTTGAGCTCTCAAAATTTATGAGGACATGGCAAAATACCTTTAGTGTTCATGGATGAAATAGAAATACCCAGCTACAACTACAGCAAGTGATGACAATTGTTCTCATCTGGTGCTATTGAGTTGGGAAGATGTTGGATAGGACCAAATAAATCAATCAGCTACAGCCTTCAAGTAATATGTTAGCAATAAACTACAATGAATGTAACATTATATACTTTTGTTATCCAAATTATACCATAGAATATATTGTGATCATGTAAGAATATTTTTACTTATTTATTCATTTAAGAGTGTGTGTTTGCATGTGTGGTGAAGTGGGAGAGGGTGGGTGAAATGTGGATCACCCTCATAGAAGCAGGGGAAAAGGGGATGGGATACAGGATTTGTGGAGGGGAAACCAGAAAGGGGGATAACATTTGAAATTTGTGTGCACATGTGTGCGTGCTTGTGTTCATAACACCTCACACATGTACAGTACAAAGGAAATTTTGCCAGAATGTGCAAGAGTCAAGTCACTTCTTCCAAGATGTAGAGCCAAGAAATTCATGTCAAGTATCAGGCATAGCAGCTGATGTCCTTACCTACTGAGCCATCTCCCCTACTCCCTGTAACCTAACACTATCTTAAAGTAATTACTTACCTGGGCTGCTATACCAAACAAACAACCACCACCAACAACAACAACAAAAAAACAGCAACTAATTATTTTTACCTTTATTTGTTGGAAGTAAAGCAAGGATCAGTAGAATGCAAAAAGATACTTTTTAGTTAAAATTCTCATTCCACGAAGAAATGAAAATTGTCTTAGGAGGAGGGCTACCCCATAGGAAGACCGACCAGTATTCTCAACAAACCAGGACCCCTGAGATCTCTTAGACACTGAGACAACAACCAGGCAACATGAACTAGCTGGTCCCCAGGGAGTAGGGAGGTCTGGTGGGATGTGGGGTTGGGGACATCCTCATGGAGACAGGAGGGTGAAGGAATGGAATGAGAAACTGTGGGAGGGGGTAATGACTGGACTGAGAAAAATAAAAGTAATTCAAAAAAGAAAAAAATTGTCTTTATAGATTTTTTAAATAGTATAATAAATTCCCTTATTGTGTGGAGAAGGCATATGTTTTTTTTTGTACACTATTAACTATATGCAATTTAAATGCATAGCAAGTAAGCAAAAAATTAAAAAATAATATTAGTACAATACAAAGTCATTTCTCTACAGTTTTTGGTTTGCAGACGTCATATCTTACAGATCACAAAATCCAGAAATACTTAATTTAAGTCCCTTCTGTAAGTCAATAAAATATTTCCACATCATCTTCACACTTCCTATCATATTCTTTGAATCATTCCAACATACCTATATCAGAAACATGTAGTGTAAGTATTTTGATAAACTGTCTTGCTTGGAGAAAAATGACAAGGGAGATAAAGAAGACTGAGTATGTTAATTACAGCTAGAATTATTCTTATGATAGCTTAGATTTATAGCCGGGTTAATTCATGAATGCAGAACACTCTACTATGCAGAGCTGAATATGCAGGTCATCTTTGTACAACCAGTGTTCTGAAGAACAGCGAACCAATAATGTCTTAGGGGAAAAAATAACGTTAAGGGATTATGTAGCAGAAAACATTTTTGGCATGTGTTTCATGAGGATCTGAGCATATCTTTTCATTTTGCATGTGTGTGCATACACGTATGTATAGATGCATGTGTGCACATATTTGCACATATGTGCATATGGAAGCCAGTAATTGGTATCACTTGGAACTTTCCCCAATTCTCACAGTATGCATTGAGGCAGGGTTCTAATGACCTGGATAACCTAGCCAGCTTGCTATGAGGATCCCAGTCTCCGACTCATGAGTACCTGAATAACAAGGGGCTACAGCTTGCCTAGCTTTTATGTGGATTGTGGGGACCTAGATTCAGGTCCTCACACTTGCTCAGAAAGTGCTTTATCTACTGAGCCACATTTCCAGCCCAAATCACAAATTTTACTGACTCATAATAATTTTTTTTCATGAAAGAGTGAAGGGCCAGGACAGTTATGAAATTCCTTCAAAAAGATTCTCTTTATATTATTCCACCAAAGTTCGGCTATTAAATCTCATGAGAAATGAGATCTAGGTGTTGAACCTTTGAATAGCTCAAGGTACATGGCCTTTATAGTATAACATGTCAACAGAATAACAAAATGAGCCTACGTCACAAGGTTCTGAAATGATTGTTGCATGAAGGAGCTATCGAATACCACTGTGCTTTCTCAGCACAGACTCAACCATGGCAAGAAGTTGTACAGAAACATACTGTTTGTGTGCATGTCTGCATATTGGTATGGACACATGAATACAGGGACTTATGGAGGGCTGGGACATTAGACATCCCAGAGATGGAGTTACAGACAGTTGTCAGCAAACTGATCTGGGTGCTAGGAATTCAACTCCTGGTCCTCTCTTAACTGCTGAACTATCACACTAACACCAAAAACACAGATTTTATTTTGGAAAAAAAAATACCAGTTCACTGAATTAAGGTATATGTCAGAGGTTATACATTGGTTTTAAGGCTGTAAACTCAGATATAATTCAATCATAAGACTTAAAATGTTGAGGATGTCATAATCACTTTGGATGCTAAAGAGTAATTAAAGTGTCTCAGGAACTTTAAGTCTAAAAGTTTATAATGCCTAACTCAATAGCTCTTTTTCCAAGCATTAAGGAATGCCAGCCAGCAACTATTATTAGTTTATCTGATACACTGCACCAGTTTTCAATCATTATTTTATGAAAGAAATGTGTGTGCTTCAACACAGTAAGACTAGTTAGCTTTGAGACATGGAAGTCGAAACTTGAAGCATAGCACATTATCATTTCCCTCAGTAAATGTTTTTTTAGGGAAACTTTAAGAATGTGCTTGAACTCTAAGAAGACCATGCACTCAGGAAGCAGAGGCAGACACATCCCAAGTTTGAGACTTGTCCAAAAACGAACAAAGAGGACTCATTGAGTTTTCTGTTCAGAAACTTGCCATATAGCTGGTAAATAAAAGTGGTGTGCAGATATACTTATTTCCTTGTTGCCTTCCTGCACATATATTACGTTTCTTAAGCAAGCAGTAGCATGGTAATAATACTTAATGGATGCTTATGTTATCTCTATCTACCCTGTTCCAAATAATTTTCATATTCTTATTTATTTAGTCCTAGTCAAAATGTAAAACTATTCACAGGCAAATGGATGGAACTTAAAAATATCATCCTGAGTGAGGTAACTCAGTCCCAAAAGAACACACGTGGTATGCACTCATTGATAAGTGGATCCAAGTCCTCCCATATAGAGCCACCAAACCCAGACGCTTTTGTGGATGCTGTTCGGAAGTGCTTGCTGACAGGAGCCTGATGTAGCTGTCCCGAGAGCCTGACAAACAGAGGCGGATGCTTGAAGCCAACCATTGAACTGAGCACGGGGTCCCAGATGGAGGAGTTGAAAAAGGGACTGAAGGAACTGAGAGGGTTTGCAGCCCCATGGAGGGAGCAACAGTGTCAACCAGCCAGACCCCCGACCCCCATCTGGGGCTCCCAGGGACTGGACCACCAACCAATGAGTACACATGGAGGGACCCATAGCTCTAGCTGTATATGTGGCAGAGCATGGCCTTGTTGGCATCAGTGGGAAGAAAGACCCTTGGGACTGAGGGTTTTGAAGTCCCAGTGTAAAGAAATGCCAGGGCAGGTAGGCAGTAGTGGGTGGGTAGGTGGGGGCACACACTCATAGAGGCAGGGGGAGGGGGAATGGGATAGGAGGTTTCAGAAGGGGAGACCTGGAAAGGGGAAAACATTTGATATGTAAATAAAGAAAATATCCAATAAAAAAAGAAAAAGAGAGAAAATAAAGAAAAAAACCAATGTAAAGCTATACTACTGTAATGTCCATGTAACAGATAAGTACAGATCATTTCATATATGCCATTTTTAAGTCAAAATTATACGATTAAATATTTTCTTATTGTATTAACTATGCTTTCCATATGAACTCCATTTACAAATGGTATTATGTTAGATATCATTACATTGTCTTAAACAGAAGCTATCTCTGCTAGTAATGGGATCTGAAAAGTGAAAGAGACGATTTTAGGAGCTGAAAGTTTCTGACATTTGTAAGTATTTCAATTTCTTAAAAGGAGAAAAATAATCTCATAAGCTAGGGACTATATCTGACTAAATATTACTGAGCATAAAGCTTTATTGAAGCATAGCCATGATTGTTCTTTTATATCATAACCCTGGCGTCTCACACTCTACAATGACAAAGCTAATTAGCTGGGAGACATCGGATGGCTCACAAACTCTAAGATGTTTATTACTGAGCCCTTCCCATAGAACTTTTGCCTTGTCTTAAATAAATACAGGGAAATTTGATGCTTTAGAAATTCTCACAGCACCTAACTTGCTAGTGTGTACCGTAAGCCCAGGAAAAGAAAGACACAGTCTTTAATAGAGTATTTTCTAAACTATTGGATATTCTTGGCACACCTCAGAAAATTCATAATCTGAACAAAACGTTTTAGCACATAAATTCAGCTCCCTTCTTTGCTTCAAGAAATGAAATGTACTATTTGCCTTCTCATAGAATATTTAATAAGAAATTAAGGTAATCATTGAGGTGGTGTATGATAGTAACATAGTTTTGTCTGATACAAAGTATGGTGACGAGCTTCTAATATTAAAACATTAACAAGTTGGTTATCACTCTTGATGTGAGTTGCAGGTCTTCCCATTTCTTAGAAACTTGTACATTTATTTTTCAATAAATTGTAAACCAGATACATTTCCCCATTCCTCCTAGTATTTAAAAGCTATATTAAGCTGTTAATTTCACACCTTTTCTTGCCTCTTGCTTGCTTCCTTTCTATTTAATTTATTTTTTCTGACACAGGGTCTCATCAGTATAGTTCTACCTGGCTAACTCACTCTTCAAAAAAGGCTGGCCTGAAAAAGAGGTTTATTCATGTTGCCTATGCTCAGATTACTGGTATCAAGGTATGCACTACCAGAGCCAGCTGTTTTGATATTTTCTGAAATATCAGTGAAGAATTGAAGGTGTTCTAAATTAAGTCAATATGTGATACATGAGTTAGAAATAGTTATGATAAATGGTGACTTTTACTGATTGTTTAAAACTATACACACCCATATACAAGCTTACAGAATGAATTTTAATAAAAACTAAAATTAATGGAGCACAAACAAGTGAAGCAGCTCTGACCCACAAACTCTTTCAAGCTAATTAGGCTCAGTGGGAAGTAAACACTGGCTACAGCAACTCTGAGTAAAGTGCTGCCAATCCAAAGACAAAAAACATTGACCTTTCCCCCATAAGTAACACAGATCCTTCTTAAGGTCATGGATAAAATGTGAGTCAGTATTTTTCCCAATGCAGCATAAAGCCTACAAAAAGTTTGCTTCCAAACATAGATTATTAATATTTTTATCAAATTACTCTAAGAATGAGACTTCTGTAAAGTATCTTAATTTTAAGCGGGGGAGTAAAATATTAATACAAACAAATGGTAAAAATGTCGTCCTGAACACGACAATCTGACATCTGCCTGTGCGTGCATTTACTAGTTTCATGCTCTAGTAATGTCAGTTTAATTTTTGAAGTGAGGGTATAAGCTAGTCATGCAGAAGAGCAGCCCTTAACATTCCTGTGCTGCAGTGTAGGTATAGGACCTGATTCCCATACACAATGAAAAGGAAGGGAGTGTACGAGGAATGTGCATTGAAGGCTAGAGGAGGTTAAATAAACTGAGCTCATAGTTTGGATTCCAGAAATTGATGGTAATCAAAATGTCAATATTTAACATTAGTATTTAACAAACAAGCCTGTGAGGAAATACTAAATCTCTTTGTCCATTCCCATGTTTGCCTCCCAGTGTTAATTCTGTCTCTGCCTGGAAAGTCAACTTTCCTCATTGCTTTGTATTTTATGGAAAAGATAACTCATAACAATAGAGCATGTTTACTGCAAGGAATGCTACCTAACCTGATTGATGCCTTGACTGGTAGCTATAAGTGTTGGGCTCTACAGCATTAGTTTCTTTTTGACAACCTCAAACAATAGTTGGTTATGCCTTCAAAATAGAAGGCCCTTTCTCAGGATGGAAGAGTGAAGCTGGCCTGTACATCTGTCCCACAATGGTACATAATGGCAGGTTTGTCATCAAACAGTATCAGGACACATCCCAACGGAAGCAAGCAGAAGCTACTGGTCTCCACATACTTCCGCAGGATGCCTGTTACTGCATTTGTCCTTTCCTTATATTTTTCTTTTCTTTTCAATAGTAGCAAGATCATCTGAAGGAGTGAAGAAATATCAACCTTTTCTTTTTAAAAAGAGATACAGGGAATTGTTGGCTCTACAGATTTTGTGTTTAATATGTGGAAGACACAAGTCTATGGGAAAGTTGACAGCAAAAGCTAGAAAACAAATAATGGACTGCATGTTGTCATTGGCAACATAGAAGCCAAGAATGAGGGCTGAAATTTTTTGTCTACACATTCCCCAGATCTTTGCTTCCTGTTTCTTCCCTGCTTAAATTTTTTTCTGCCCCCTTTTCTTCTATTCCTTTTCATTATTTGTCACATCACCACTACCACCATTTACCAACATGTTTTCCTCAAATACCTTTCTTATGCAAACTCAGCAATCTATAACCACTCTCTCTAGTTCATCACTTATGTTTTAAGGGCTAAAATGGACCAAACTGTACCTGGTATAAATATATTTTGACTGGTGTTCTTGTCAGGATACACCTCAGTTTTTCCTTCACTGTCAGAATAACATTTAATCTGCTTCCAATGTTGTTTCCTGTGGGAAATTCCCTGAAATTGTCATCTAGAAAAATGCTGTTTTAATAATAACCCTACCCTCCCACAACCTGTGATGGAAACGAACATCCATTCTCTATGTTTCTGCTGAATCTAGTCGATTCTCAGTAACAGCAAATTGTGCCTTACTTAGTTCAATTAACTTTCTATATGGCCTAGTACTCAAAATTTGATCTTTGACACCTGAAAAGCTATGTTAGCAATTAAATCCTTGCTCTCACTTTCTAGCTTTTTCCTCCTTGGTCTTTTCCTATCAATCTTTTCCTCTGTGTGTTTAAATCTGTCTCAAAATAAGCAAACTTCTGTGATCACTCTAGATGAAGACATCTCACTATTAAGATCTGATAGATATAAACTTTCTTCACAGCTATTTTTATAGTTAAAGTTTCACTGAAATAAATCTGTGTCTCTTTAATTATGTGTATTGTCCATGACTGTATTCATACTACTATGAGAGAGCAAGTTGTTGTAAAGATGAGTGCTATCTGAGAAAAATCTAAAATAATTGTCAGATGGCATTCTATAAACACACACACACACACACACACACACACACACACACACACACTTATGCTCTTTTGACCATTATAACTTAACTACAATAAAAAATTTGCACTTCAATAGTGAGAATAAGACATTTCTGTAACTTCAGAACTTACTAAAGATTTTTTGCACATGTTTATTTTAGCAGCTATGAAGTAAAAATAGTGTTATCTTTATACGAAAGAAACAGAAGTTGTGCTAAAGTTTGTGAGCAATTTTAGCCAGAAATTAAAGGCTCATTTAAAGGTGGCTGTTCCCTGTCGACTGAGTGGGATTATCATTGGATTAGTCACCCTGGAATCCTTGGCGGAAAACCACTGCCCTTTGCCTATAAAGCCCTACTTTATATGTAGGACCATGACGCTCTATGCATGGAGGAGGAGCAGGGCAGTGTAGGCAGGATGAGTGGCAGCTCTCAGAGTCACTTTTCAGGTGTGTAAGTCCAAACACCAGGTGTCCGTAGGTAGGATGTTTGGAAACATTTAAATGACGCGTTGGATTTTCACTCTTCACCTTGATCTTCCCTCCCTTAAGTGTCCTTGTTACTTTCTTCCTGCTCTTTACCACCATGGCACACCTATACCCTCAGTGACTCAGAACCAAAAGTGCTGTGGTCACTAATTGTCTGTTCCATCCTGACAGGGCCTTCTTCACCAAACGTGAATTCTTACATATTCTGTCTCCAATGGTGACTCTTACATATCTGCTTCATCGTGGAGTAAGCGATCTCTTCAGTTACTCCTTGCCTCATTAGACTATTCAGGTTCGGTCTGCACTCTCTTCAACCCTGTGTCACCTGGACTAATCACAGATTCTTAGAGATTTATACCATGAGATGAAGCAAACCGTTTCTTTTCCGTGAATGACAATGATTCCGGGCCAAGAACCTTGCCTTTTACTCTCTGTCTTTACTGTTGATGCTCCCCTTTCCATTTTTTAACACTAATATTACATCTCACTTAGAGTTTTACTTTGCTATTGTTTTTTAAAACCCAGCTAATCCTCTCTGTTCCCTACCACAGAGATTTCCTACCTATACTGTTATCCCTGAACTTCAGATATCACCACCATCATAAGCACTTCCACTTGAATAACTCAGTTAATATTGGAAGTGTAAGGAGAAACACAAAGAATCATTAACTTTCCACATGTTCTCAGCATCTGCCTTCTACAAATGGTTTCTATTGGTACCACTAGTTAAAGTAGTTAAGAAACTTAAATTATCATAATTATCCATTTTTAAATATACCTTCACACTAACCCTCATAACCCCTACTTCCAAATGTATTCAATTTTTTCACTTTTCTTGTGGTTCTACAATCATTACACTGGTACTAACTTTTGGCTGCACTACTGCAAAAAGTCTGCTTGCTTCCTTTCTTCCTGCTACCACACTTATCCCTTAATATAACAGATATCTTGACCTTTCAAAATCTTGAGGAATATGCACACTTTGATGGATTCCTTTTTTTTTTTTTTTTTTTTTTTTTTTTTTTTTTTTACAATACACTCACAATCATTTGTGTTCTTCAACACAAAGCCTTTTCCTAGGATGAGGATATTACATGTGCTGTTTCATGTACCTAAAATAGTCTTCCCCTGGCTCCTTACATATCTATTTTTTTTTTCAATCTAAGCGTTAATTTGAAAGCCTGTTTTCAAACCACTATATACCCTTCAATATGACAAGCTGCTTTCATTCCTTATAGCAATCACAACTGTTAAAAGTTTCTTATTCGTTTCCTGTTTCTATATAGTTGTCTTAATACCATATTTGTATACTAGACAACAAAAGAATCTGACAACGTCACACCTATCAACTCAGTTCCTTAAAACCATAATCTATATAAGAATTTTCATTAGTCCTTTATACATCACCCAAATTAGGGCTTACACAATATCTCAAGACCTTTTAAAACATCAATCAGGGTTTCAGATCAAGAGGTGGAGAGGGAGGAATGATAGGGATAAGTCAGGTGTTTTTAGTCAGATGGTAAACGCATTAAAACCTTACATAACCTTATATAATAGTGCAACAAGGAGAGTCTATATAAAGCATTGTATTATATGTCTTCATTTACTTAATTATCTAAACTTCATCAATTTTTAAACAAAACCAAAAGTTCTCAAATGGTCATGTTGTTAAACCTTGTGCATATTTTTAGCACTTCCCGGAAGAAACTTGCTTTGACTTTGTCTATTAGAAACAATAGTGGTGGACTGGGGGTGGGTAGGGACAGGAACAGGAGGGATCAGGTGAGGGATGAAAGAGAGAGAAAGTACTGGAAGAAACAATTGGAATTGGGTGGGAGGGGAATTCAGGAGTTAGGTAGAAACAAACTGCAATGGAATCTCTGAGGGAGCTGTTAAGGTAATCCTAGCTAAGATATCTGGTATTGGGGGTATGAAGCCTGAACTGGCCATCTCTATAACAAGGCAAGACTTCTAGTGGAGGGATTGAGACACCAACCCAGTGATAAAACCTTCAACCTACAGTTTGTTCTGCCAGCAATATGTGCTGGGGTAAAGGTAACAGAGAAATTGTTGGTGTGGCCAACTAATTACTGGCCCAGCCTGAGTCCCATGCAATATAGAGAGCCCACCCCTGACATTGCCTGGAGGGCCAGAAACCAGAATCCCAGATAAGCCAGAGAGACCTATGGTAGAACCAAACAAAACCAAAAAACAAAGAAAGAATTCCTAGTGATATTATGCTATACTCAAAGACATAATCATCATCAGAGATACTCCATCGAACAACTGATGACAACAGATTCAAAGACACATAGCCAAACACGAGGAAGGACTTGGTGAATCTTGAGGAAGAAGAGTAGGAAGAATTGTAGGAGCCAGCGGGATCAAGGACACCACAAGAAAACCAACAGAATGAACCAACCTGAACTCAGAGCTCACAGGGACTGACTCGAAAATCAGGGACTCTGGATGGGTCTAAATAGGCATCTGCATATATGTTACAGGTTTGTAACTTGGTGTTTTCTGGGACTCTTTACAGAGGGAGCAGGGGTATTTCTGACTCTTTTGTCTGCTTTTGGAAATTTTCCCTCCGACTGGGGTCCTTCATATGAGCATGAGTGCCTAATATTTTTGCAACTTAATATGATGTGCTTAGTTGATATCCCTAGGAAGCCTGCCCTTTTCTGAAGGGAAATGAAGGAGAAGTGAATAAGGGTAAGGGAGAGGGAAATGAGGGGAACTACTGGGATGAGAGAAGGGAGGGAAAACTGCAGTCAGGATGTAATATATGGAAGAATAAATTAATAATATTAATAACAACAATAATAAGATAAGAGGTTAGTAAATAAAGACATGTCTACTGATATCTTGTAGCCAATTAAAGGAATGTGGCCAGGTTCTTGCATGGTGAATAACAATGAAATATTAAAGATGTGACGCTTCTGAAGAGCAATTTTTTACTGAGCCCAACTCTTTTCTTCATGTGGGAGTAGATTTGTTATATGTTTACCCAAAGGAAATCGCCATGGATTTTGGACAGCATCTATCCTAGCTTTCAAGAAAATCTGAGGTCTTATTAGAAGAGCTAAAAAATAGTTACCCACAGACTCTTCTGTGGGAGATTGTAATCTCTCAAAACCATTGCAATCTTCCCCTACCTAACCACAACTTCAGGAAATTCCAGTCAGATTGAAAGAGATGAGAACAAATACACAATACTAAAGTAACTAAAGGCATTTAAGAGTCTATAAACTACCTTACTCACTGGTTGAAAATAGGAAACATATACTGTAGGTACATCAGTATGCTTCAGGAACAGCTTCTATTAGTCACATAGCACAGTTTATAGAATGAAAGCTTTCAAAATTTGGACAGCTTTTCACACACACACACACACACACACACACACACACACACACACACACACA
>JADRCD010219563.1:42910-66035 GCA_019843815.1 Montemys delectorum
GAGAGAGAGAGAGAGAGAGAGAGAGAGAGAGAGAGAGAGAGAGAGAGAGAGAGAGAGAGAGAGAGAGAGAGAGAGAGAGAGAGCTACAGGAGGATAAGTGTGTAGAGGACAGTTACTGGAGGATTTACTCTGAGCCTTGTTTTGAAGAATTTACTACCAACCCCCACCAACCATGACTCCCTAAAACACAACCTAGTTCCTAATCACATGCTGCTGGGGTTGGGAGGAGGGAAGAGGGAGAGTAAAATGGATTGTGGGCTTCACAACTTTCCTTTTCAGGTTGATGTCTTGAGTTCCAGCAAAGCACACAGGTGGCCCTTGTTTTCTAGGGAAATCCTGTTTGGACAGCAGCAGCAGCAAGCAAGATATGATTGCAAGGAATCTTTTTATCCTTTTACACACTTCACTGTGTTCAGGACTTCACAGTGGAGGGAGAACCAGTTTTCATTATGTAATCACAACTTTGTCTGTAGGATATATATGTTTTTATGTTAATTAAAATTATACTTTTCTTTATAATCTTATATGTTATGCATATGCCCCTGAACCCTTATAAATTTGAAAAGTATAAAAGATAGTGTTAGAATTTAATATTTTATGGCCCTAGAAGAACTGTTTAAGAATATATAACCATTTTTAATTCTAGAAAAGCATTTCAATAATAAAGGTGCCAATTTATATTTTGTTTTTCTTTGTGTATAACCTCATGAGCATAAATGTGCATTTTTCATGCTTAGTATTTTTATATGTATGCATTTTCTATGTAATAAAAACTACATAATTTGGGGTATACTTCGGCCTCCTTTCTTTGTTAACACATAGAATGATTTAAGTTATTAGGGAAGCTTACACAGTTTCTACAAGTTATTCTAAATTGAGTTTCTGTAGATGTACTATTTACATATTAATTTTAACAAATTGTAAAAAATGTTTCCATTTGCTAATTAATGTCTCTGTGTAGCCCATCATTTTGGTTTCTCCCTCTATTGACGTTCTTTGTATATGTATGTGTGTGTGTACACTATATTGTTAGGAAGGGTTTCTAATGGAGGAAGAGGAAACATTACATGTTTACTAGCATAACCTTTATGCTGCTTTCAACTTATCACAAAAGAGTTACCCTTAAGAGGTTATTATTTCTCACATAAAATATCCTATTAATATTCTTCACTACAAGCTCTTTCATGTAGAAGAGTTAAACACAGTGAGGTATGTATACATTAAGCAGATGCATATTTGTTTGTCAATTATATATCAATAAAGATGGGAAACAGCACAAAATGGTACCATCCCTTAGTTACTAAAAGCAGAAAGAAATACAAAACATGAACCATATTACTTAAATAGAAAAATAAGAGAGCAGCAACCTGAACTCTATCCCTAAAAGACAATAACAAATTTATGCCTTATAAAGTCTGATCCACTGATAAGAAGATATTGTATACGTAATTGGAAAGGCAACTTCATTTTGATTTTATACATTTGTCTGGTTTTTAATATTCAGATGCTTTCCTCTGTTAATACAATGGTCAGAAAATGTGTAGTATTAAGGGACATGCAGTATAAAGGGACTGAACATAGTTTTGTACAATAGTAACTTTCAAAATATTCAACTTTGAAACCAAGTTTATTATCAGAGTTCTCCCAAGAAAATAATATTTCTGACAAGGGCTAATGCTCACTGATGGTTCTTTAACTAAGTGAATGATATACTGTGTGTAAAATGTTGACATTTTGTATTAACCTAAATACTTTTTCCACAGAATTATCCAAAACTAGAAAATAAGGCAAATCATGATTTCTTGACCTTCCAGTAATAAAATAGAACACTTATCTAATAGTCATTCTTAAGGATTATTAGAGGGTCTGAAACAATGCATCCTTGAACTATTCATTGATGAAGAGACTGATGTAAAATTATAAAACAAGGTAAGTATGCTGTAAACAACTTTGTTTCAGGAGTAATCCAAATGATTTTCATGATAGATGATGGCTAGTGTATCTCTCTCTCTCTCTCTCTCTCTCTCTCTCTCTCTCTCTCTCTCTCTCTCTGTTTCTCTCTGTCTCTCTCAGTCTCTGTCTCTGTGTCTCTGTCTGTCTGTCTGTCTGTCTGTCTGTCTGTCTGTCTGTGAGAACAAAGTTGAACTCAAATAGGAAATGCATACTTTCAATTTTATGATTGGAACCTGTTTTGGAATCTTTAGAAGGTGGAGGTCTTCCTGGTACAAACCACTCATTAGAGGTAGCCAGCTGTTAGAGGTTAGAGGTTCTATCATGCCTGTCTTCTGTGCCTGGGTCTATGGCTGAGCTATGACCAAGAACCACCTGTGCTCCTCCCATTCCACAGTGAACTGAACTCGCTATGAACCATGAGCCAAAGTGAATCTTCACTCTCTTATATTGTTATATCAGACCTTGTTCACAATCATGCCGAAGTAACTAATATTTTACCTTTCATATTTATATTGGTATTTGAAAATAAAAAAGAAAAGTCATTAAACCTACTGACAACATGAATATTTCCCCAAATAAATGAATATTATTAAGCTGTGATCCTATTGGTACCAAAATGTGAAAAATGTTAAAATAAAAAAAAAAAACCACTATGACAGAAAAGCCCTACTTGTGTAGGCTATCAGCAGGAAGTAGATGTACAGATTGTTGGTACAGTCATTTTTAATGTGTAGAGATGAGCTCTGTTGGTATTATGAAGTCTTGTTCCTTGTTGACAAGTACCTTTTGAGACTATTTGAGCTGCTCTTTGCATGCACACAATGGGGAGTAGAGCCTGCCACATATTCATGACATTTAAATCAACACCTCAATTGTCTTCCTCCTCCAGTCCATTAGAAAGGTAATCTTTTGAAAACATTGCTCCCATTACTAGTGTCAGGAGATGGGCAGACTGGGGAGATGCATGCTAAAGAATCTAAAGCAGCAGATATATAAGGTGAAAAAGTCCAGAGAGTAATGTACAACATGGAGGCCAGAGGAGCAAGACAATAAATCAAGGACTTTTACTTAGTGACTGAATTGCAACTGCTCTTGCCATAGGAAAATAGATTTGTTCCCAAAAACTTTCCACTAGTACAAAGGATGTCATGATGTTCTTATCAGGTAAAACAGATATATTTTCTAATTTGTTCCATTATAGAAAATGCTTTATATAGATGTTACTCACTGGTTACATATCTTAAATATATAATAACAATTAAAACAAACATGAAAAATACCATCTCGTTTCCAGCTTGAGTCTTTTAAAACACTTATAGAATCAGCTCTGCAACCCAGTATTGTGAGATGCTATCATTGAGTTTCATTAACTCTAGCACATACGACTTCATTACATTGCAAAAAAGTTAAAGTTTCAGTGTTCTAACTACACTGGATACTGTGTTACAACTGCATTTTCTTTTCGAAACTATTGATAATGGTTATGGTCTGGGCCTCCAGTTTCTGCTATGGAAAATAAAGAAAGTATAAATTAGGTTTTCTAACTTTCTTATGAAATGCAACTTTAAGAGGAAGTTTTTCTTCAAAATACTTTATACAGACATTTTATAATCTCTGTACTTGTCATTTCCTCTTCACCTTTTAACAATTAAATTGGCTTGCTTGATTTTTTTTATCAGAAGCATCTGTGTTGGTATGAGCCAGTTTTCCCTGGGGGCTGTGTTAAAAAGAACAGCAGACCTGAAGTTCTAAGTCTGGGATTACACACAAGTGACTGTGAGCCAATTTGTCACCACTTACATGGTAATCTGAGAAGAAATAACACACTAGATAGCTTGTTAAAATGAATCAGCTCTTCTGATTTTATAAAAAACACCCATCTCAATTAAGGGGAAAAATAATAAAAATCTGTAGCCTTTTATTCGGACAAAAGAGAGAAGATGAGAAATAATTCCAGCCTGTTATATGGGAGGTATAAACCCCAGTGGTCTTCAGTCCATCAGCATGTGGCTGATAAAATGACATTGAACACAACACAACTGTCTACAGACGAATGTACAAGTGTGCACCCAGAGTTATGGATAATAGATAGTTCAGCTGAATTCTAAAGATTGTGCAGGGGTCACCACAGCTCTTACCCAGTGTACGCCTGTCATCTGCAATTCTTGACTGCCCTAAGTCAGCTCGTGGTTCCAGCTCGTGTCTGGAACCTGGGATGGACATGCCTTTTGCTCACAACATCATTTAATTCCTAGCTGTAAGTGTCAGGGCTTGTGAGATATCCCCAGAGGTTTTCCACCAGGGAGAAATAACAATCTCAAAATGCTGTGGGCAAAGAGAAGGAGCTGAGAGTCCATTTCAGCTTAAAGACTTATGGTGGCCATGCCTTTTAGGCTCCCTATAAAAGGTTAGAAAGACACTCCTAAGCTTTGTAGGACTTATATAGCTGGGGTACAGAATGAGTCATCCAGCTTCAATGGGTGTTTCCATTAAAAATAGCTTTTAATTAATTAAACTCGGTGTTTGAATAGCTGACTGGCTGGGTGTTGGCCAGATCCTTGTGACCTAAATAAAAGGCCAAATGTTTTTGCTAAGTAGCCATGGCTGTTATTAACTCTAATGGATAGGTGACAAATCCAAGTAAGGCTGTTACTAGTAGACATTACACAACCTCAGGGAAAGTTTGGAAAGCTGGGAAACCTGATATTTAAATAAAATCTCTTAAAAACCATACGTCTGTGTAACCGTGTAAAGAGTATATTCATCTGTAGTCAACAATATCGCATTATTCTGTTCAATAGACAAGGTGCTGCGTATTTAACATCTTATTTTGTTCCAGGTTGGTAACAAAGGAAGACAATGCTCTCCTAATATTATCTATGAATTGAAAGTGAGCTATTGATTAACTGGATAATGACTCAAAATCAAAGTAAATCTAGAATTCAAGGTGATTTTAGAATTGGCCCAAGAAACATAGATACTGTCTGTGTCCAGTTTTTCACTGTATGGGTCCAGGAATGAGAGTTCTTGTTCAGCCGTTTGATTTTCAAGGAATAGAAGCAAAATAGATTACATTGTTTATGGCAGTGAGCTAGTTATAGCTTGAAGTCAACTGACATAGAAAAAAAACAAATAAAAACAAAACAAAAAAACAAAAAACAAACAAAGCAAACAAAAAACCCAAGACAAAGCTGAAGTCTGTAGACCGAAAGGAGATCATATTCACATAAAGATACATGTTTCTGCTATGAATTCTGAATCCAGAAGGGAATAAATTAATTTATAAATATCTCATACTTTTAAAGTTGAGCATTACTCTTGTGCAATAGTCATTTAAAAGAAAAACATCAGGAAACTATGAGGCACTAAACTGGTTTTTTTTTTTTTTTGCAAAATAATGTTTTATCTCTATAAAACATGCACATATTTAGTAATATAAAAGTATTCACATTCTTAAGCATTAGACTAATTTTAAGGTAGACAACTTTTTTAATGAATAAAAATGGATATGGAAAGAAGATTCTATGTTTCTACATGTTATTTAGATAGATTCTTTTGATTTTGCTGTGTTAGGGATCAAACATAGTTTTTTATGCATGTTAGGGAAATGCTTTCCCACTAAGTTAAAGCCTGAGCCTTATGTTCTGTTTGCTAGAAGTAGTCTTAGTTATCTGTGACCCAGAGAAACTCAATATCATAATCCAGGATGGCCTCAAACTTGCCAGGCTAAAACTCATATTCTTCCTGCCTTAGTCTATGAGTTCTGAGATTACACACATTCACTACTATACCTGGTATAATTAATTCTTTACATAGTTCACTGTGAATACTGATATTTGTTGCAGAAAATTAGTAGCAGGGTATTGTATCAGATTCAGAAGTTAAATAGTAACACCAGTCACTTCTATCTGTATATTAGAGAAAGGATTTGAACTTGCTTTCAATTTGAGCATTTGAAAAATTTAAAAGGGATTTCTACCTGTTCTATTTAAACACTTGAGGTTTATTAAATATTACCTAAAACCGTAAAACCTTATACCTGATGTCTCTTTTGAAAAGCCTTATGTTAGTTGAAATTTAAAGTAGAATATGCTTGAATTTGAAGAACTATGCAAAGAAAAATGTAATGATTTTAACAATAATGATTTTAGCAAATGGTAAAAGTAGTTAACCTATTAAACTAAGACGATACAAACAGAATGGTAATTCATCTGGTTGATGACGATTGTTCCTCCCCAGTTATATTTACTTCATGTTTAATAGACACAAAGCCTTGAAATTGATTTGTTCTCTGAGAAAAATAAATGCTTATGGAACTTGTATAGTATGAAAGCAGTGGGTAAAACCTCCTATTCAAAGAAGAAATGACATAATTCCAGCTTACAAAGGTGTCAGTCCAATGGCATGTGTGGAGGGGAAAGTCACATAGTTAAGGGGTGCAATTATATAATTGTTACTTTTATTTAAACATTATCAACTGTTTCATAAATCCCCTATATTCATTTTGTTCAATTGATACTTCCCTCCTGTAGAATAGGTTGGAAACTGCTGCTTTTATAAAATGCATTCCATGCTTTACGAGTGTTGTCTGAATTTAGCACCGTGCTGTTTTCTTTCCGGCTACTGTGTAACCATTTAAATCTCATGTACATGAAAGTCATAACAATAATTGTTCCATAACAATTGGATTATGACTCAATCTGAAGTTATGTAGTGAAAATTTAATCCCCAACTTGGCTTTGGGGATAGAACCTTTAATTAAATAATAAAGATTAAAGAAGTCACAAGAATGGGCATATATACAGTAAGGTCTGTGGTACCTAGAGAAAGAGAAGGAGATTTTCAATTTCTGTTACCACCTAGAATGCATATGAAAATTTGTACAAAACAGAAATACTGCTATAACCTAGGAAGAAATTCACAATTCCAAACTGTATTTGTAGGTACTGTGGTTATGATTTTCTAATTTCTAAAATGGCAGGAATGTAAATTTGGCATCTTTACACACCCTGTCTATGTCTTATGAAAGGCCAAACAGACAAATAGATTCATTACACGCCAATGACCTCGGACTGAAAGTGTTCACTAAGAAAAAAACAAAACAAAACAAAACAAAACAAAAAAACAAAACAAAACCAAAACTCTGTTAGTTATCTTCTATTCCCATTTGTTTTAGAATTAAAAGTAGCTGAATTGGCACCTAAAGCTAGAATACCCCTAATAATGGAGACCTAGTATCCAAACCTTCCTTTAGCCTCAATATTGTCAATTTTTCAGTGAGTAGATTTGACCGGCCACATCAAAGGGATGGCAGATTTGTTAATGTTATTTAAGCCCAACCAAAAGGCAAAGCAAACATTGTACTGTTATCTCTATGGCTCAATAGCAAAACTTCTGTCCTGGGAGTGAGGGTGTAGTCTGGAAACCCTGAGGTGTAGATCTGAAAGCTTATGTGCACCTTTGTGAGTGCAGACTAATGATATAATGTGTGATACCCTGACATCAGCATTACATTTTGTGTAGTTGTAGTAATCTGAGGTTGGGATAGCACTGATCATAGATGTTCATATTAGTTTTTACTCTTTGAGATCAAACCTATGAAGACAATGGAACCAGGACAGGTTAGAAGGTCCATAACTTCAAGTATGTCATTACCAGTTTTTATTTGTTTTCTTTTTTCTTTTTTAAAAAAATAACGTTTTGTTGGAAATAGAATTGTATTATTTCACTTTCCACTGTCTTTCCTTCAGCCTCTTGTTGCTACTCCATTGAACCATTTTCACATCCTCAAGTTGATAACCTCTCTTTCTTTTACAGCATTTGTTACCTGTATGAGTGAGTGTGCATGTGTGTGAGCATGTGTGTATGTGTGTGCATGTGTGTGTGTGTGTGTGTGCACAAATATATAGTAATACAACCTCTTGAGTCCATTTTTGTTCTTTTTGTGTATATATTTTCAAGGTTGTCCCCAGTGCATTAACAATCAATATAAGAGTTCATCCATGGGAGGCACTAATTTTCCTTTTTGCAGTAATAAACTAGAGAGGAAGAGAAAGAATAATAAGGAAGAAGGAGGGGCAAATAACACCAAGTTTGTTTGACAAAAGCCTCAAGAAATTGTAATGTTTTATACATAATAAATTAAACATAATACATATAATTTTGCACATAATATGTATATAATACAATTTATGCTCGCAGTATATATGTGTGTATATATATATTAATAACAGATATTATAACACACACACACACACACACATATATATATATATATATATTAAATAGATCTAAATTGAGCCAATTGATAATGCTCCCTGTGTGATCTATAGACTAAAAAAACACTGTACCAGACAAGAGGAACCACATTTTAAAGAGTTTGTCAGGGTAAACCAAATGTCCCAAAACAATATAGACTTTCAATTAGTTACCTGTTAGGGATTGAGATGGGGAATCCTAATGAAGAAGACACCACATACTTAGGCCACATAATTCAGATGACTTGAATTAGATATGACCTGAACACCTCTTTTCTGCGGATATAGTTTCCATGGTTTCATGTTAGAACGGCAGCTTGAGTCAGGACACACCACACACTAGGCCCAAATAGTTCCACATGTAAGAGATTTAATTGAGAAA
Organism: Montemys delectorum; assembly: GCA_019843815.1. Lineage (NCBI taxonomy): Eukaryota > Metazoa > Chordata > Mammalia > Rodentia > Muridae > Montemys > Montemys delectorum. The sequence goes on from JADRCD010219563.1 coordinate 51,503, forward strand.
GAGAAGCCCATGTCTAGTCCAGTGAGATCGAGCTAGGCTGCTCTTGCGGGAATATTTAAAAAATGAATCCACCCCACAAACTCTCCCTCCTGCCGGGTCATGTTCTTCAGCTGGTACCGTTCGACAACACCATGTCCTGGCAGGTTCTTGCTATTTTCTCCTACTAGCTAGCAGCAACATATTGCTTACATGCAACTCCTTACCCCCCCCCCCCCCCAAATCATTCATCCAATGCCTAGAACCCGATAAAGCATGACCCCCCAAAAGCTCAATTATCTAATCAGGTTTATATAATAATAAGATCACAATAACAAGATGCCAATACAATAATTTCAATGCCAAATGATAAAGACAAATTTTGACTCAATCAATTTAACCTTGTAAAAACCTTAGCCTGGTTATAACCACGCAGGATCTGACTGGCCATCTTCCTCTGACTCCATGATCAACATGGAAGGCAATCGACAACCCAATGTCCCTCTGGATGGCACCTAGGGCATGGCCTTCTTGGCTTTAGGAAGTTAGGGCAGGCTTTTGCCCAATGACCTTTTTGACCACATTTGTAGCAGGTACCTGGTGATCTCTGAGTCTTAGAAGACCATGAGTCTGGGGTAGTGGCTGGGAATGGTCAGACAGCCTTTGCCAGCATATGGTATTTTTGTTTGTGGACTTTGTCATCTCTTCCATGGTACACTTTGAAGGCCAGCGCTGACTTCTGCCTGTGGAGTTAGGGGTCCCCTTTCCAGTTTTTTAAGTTTAGCTCTTATGTTGGAGAAGCTCTGGGAAAAGAAGTAGGTCATCAGAAATTGCTTACCTTCTGGGTTTTCAGGGTCCTGATTGGTATGCTGTAATAAAGCCTTTGTAAGGCATTCTAAAAATTGAGATGGGTTTTCCTGCTTGTCCTGGAAAACCTCTTGGAGTTTTTTCAAAATTTACTGGTTTTAAGGCCACTTTTCTAAGGCCGGCCAGAAGGCATGTAATGAACCTGTCTCTGGCTAAAATACCACCTGTGGAATTGTAATTCTACCAGGGATCCTGGTCCAGCACTGTCTCAGAGCCAACTGGGTATGTACCATCTGTTTGGTGAATTCCATCTGCATGCACTCTTGCCTCTTCCCATTCTCGTCTACATTCCTCAGGAAAAATTATTAATAAGAATCATATGAACATCATGGAAATTCAAGCTATAAGATTGAGTGATATACTGGAACTTTTTAATAAATTGGGAAGAGTTAGAAATATAGGACCCCAGCCTATTTTCTATTTGAGAAAGTTCACTAAGCAAGAACAGAACATGTACTCTGACAAGGCCATCTACCCCAGGAACTTCCCTTAGAGGAAGGACCGTTGCTGGGTCAGGTGTCTCTGGGGAGGAAGGACTTGGGGGTTTGGTTGTGTCCTTAGAGCAGGTGACAGGAAGAGTGAAGGTAGCTGGTGTTTGGAGTGATCCACAGCTGGCACAGAAGAAGGGGAGGAGTCTGGAGAGGTAGAGCTAGCAGGCTCTGGGGTATCCTGGTAAGAAGAAGAAACTGAGGCAGCAGTTTGGGTTTTAGGAGGCATGGAGACAGATCTGGAATGAAAAGGAGGTGGTTCATTAGCTGAATCCATCATTGTAGCATCATCTAGTAGAGGTTGTGTAGATTTCATGGCTAAGAGAAGTTGGGTTGGGAAACAAGAGCACAGGGAGGAATTAGACTGAAGATAGATAAATGCCTGGACATAGAGGACCTCCTTCCATATATCATTTCGCTAAAATTCCTTAAAGTAGTTGGACCTAGGGTGCCATTAATTGGCCATTTTGAACTCCCATCTATAATCCAGATATTATTGCAGAGATATATTAATTTTGATGCCTTTAAATCAGGCATTAGCTTTAAAGAATTGAAATTTTCCAGGAGACATCCCAGTTGGGTACTTGGAGGTGTGTTTGAAGACATTCTGACACCCATTGGAGGGTTATTGGACTATTCGTACCAGTGTCCTGAGAACAACCCCAAAACAAAACAAAACAAAACAAAAAAATCAGCCACTGGGCCAAATCATCACGAGGGCCCACTAGTGGCTACCCAGAAAGCCCCGGGCTTACTACAGAAAGAGCCCTACTTTGGTACTGAGGATTTGGAATGGCTGCAAGAGCTCAGAAGAGGGAGGGAATTAGAGCTGCTTTCTAGGGAATGGTCAACCAATGGATAAATGTCTTAAGTCATATGTCAGCTGGGAGGTGTGACTGTAAAATGGAAACCTGGCCAGGCCTTCTCTGGAGAACTAGAGACCCCTCCCATTGACTGATCCTATCAATTAATATGCCAGTATCTGTGTGAGAATTATAGCAGACTGGTAAATAGAAACGTGAAACTGAATGGGTAGGTATGGGCCTGAGTAGAAGCTAGCCCCACAAGATAGACCAGGGGGGCATAACTCTCATGGCAGAATTTCCTACATCCTGCAGGTACCTGGTGAACAGCTTGGCTGCAGCTTGGTTGTGGCAGAGGCAGTGACGAAACCCTGGGATTCTTGTAGCCACCAGCTGAGGGGTCCAAGAACTCCCATACTCATGGCAGCTGTGGTTGCCAGTTGGTAGTGTGGCTGGTCCACAGGGCCAGTGATCTCCACTGGTTTCACTGCAGAGATCCCCAGCTGCTGCTGATGGAACCACTGCCAAGTTCCCAGGTTTCAGCACCAAATGATGTGTTAAATCTGTGGCTTATGTCAGGACACACCACACGCTAGGCCCAAACAATTCTATGTGTAAGAAGCTTAATTGAGAAGGGTGGGTAGTGGCAGAAAGAGAAGAGGGAGAAAGAGAGAGGAAAGGAGGAGTATTCGATGTGGTGGCCACAGGTAAAGGTCGGAGGTAAGCCCAATGGATTCTTGGAATATGGTGGCTGTTGCCTTGGCAACAGGTCTGTGAGGTCCACCTATGTGTGTCACAGGCTTTTAAGGCCCTGATGCCAACACTACTACTGTTACTTTGCTGGACAAGAATAAACCATACTACATTCTGAATATTATCCACATACATGCAAATAAGTGTAGCTGCCAACTTTCATCAAAGAAGCCTCTCTTTACTGTAAATCCAAACCATCACAGAAAGCCTCATTTGGACATAATGTGGACATCAATAGCTCATGGTAATTCCATCATAATTGGACATATCTACATCATATTTCCTGCATTGATGGCTCTGGGGAAAGAGAGCAAGGAAATTCACATGAATCTGAATACCAGAAGTCTGCTGTGAAAGTCTCTTTAGAAATGGCTGCATAAGCAAAACTACAACAACAACAATATCAATAAGCATATTAACATAGAAGGAGGAAATTTTGTGGGATTCCATTCCTAAACAAAAATCTACAGGCAATTATTCACATTTTTATATCACTCCTCTTAAATCTGTCTATAATCTGGACTGTTTGCTCTCTGCAGTTAATGAAGAGAGTAAAGAGGGCACATTAGGTATTTTGATAATAGAATTCTTTAATCAATGAGTTGATAGATTTCTATTGAAAGCAGTAGGATATTGTACAAAGAACCAGTAGGTTAGACTTCAATTTAGAAACATTTTCATTGCATATCAGAGTCATAAAAGTAGATGAATTTCAATCCAGCAACATGGCTGCTCTAGCAAGATATAACATCTAAAGACCTACTAGTTCTATGTGATCTGGCTGGAATGCAGACATGCATTGGATTATGATGTATTCTGAGTGGAATTCAGACACAGCCTTAGTGTACATCTTTAATCCTAAGCAATGTAGGTATACTGGCTGGTTTTGTGCGCCAACTTGACACAGGCTAGAGTTATCACAGAGAAGGGAGCTTCAATTGGGGAAATGCCTCCATGAAATCCAGCTGTGGGGCATTTTCTCAATTAGTGATCAAGGGAGTAGGGCCCCTTATGGGTGGTGCCACCCCTAAGCTGGAAGTCTTGGGTTCTATAAGAGAGCAGGCTGAGCAAGCTAGAGGAAGTAAGCCAGTAAGGGACATCCCTCCATGGCCTCTGCATCAGCTCCTGCTTCCTGACCTGCTTGAATTCCAGTCCTGACTTCCTTTGGTGATAAACAGCAATGTGGAAGTAAACTGAATAACTCCTTTCCTCCCCAACTTGCTTCTTGATCATGATGTTTGTGCAGGAATAGAAACCCCGACTAAGACAGTAGGTAAGGTTAGTTTGTAGAAGAAAGCAGCCATGGTAACTTCTAAGTGAAGGGCAGACAAAGTGATGAAACAGAGAATAATTTAACAGAATGTGTCAGAGAGAAGATATTCCCAACTCACACAAGAACAATGGAAAAAGAGCTCTCTCTCTTAGAAGAGCAGCACAGAGAGAAAAAGAGAGGAGGTAGTTTTACTAGGTCAGTTTTACAGAACAGGTGGCAGGTGAAGACAAAAGGAGCCAGAGAATGAGAAGGAGCTAGAAGATTAAAATAGATTGCCAAAGTTAGTTTGAGGCAAAGTGGAACAATTCAGTCAGGAGCCAGCTGAGAGGATCCAGCTTGGGTCAGTCAGCATGAAGAGGAGTTTGAGTCAGAACACCTGAGTTGAACCAACCAGCCAGAGTTCAGCAACATCAAGGGCGAATTTATTCAGCAGTAAGTCTCTATGTTGGCAATTACATCTGGCAAATAAAAGTTACTCTTATATGTAAAAATTAGAATGTAAAAAATGGTCACAGATGTGAAAACAAACTATTATAATCATTGTATGACTCAATGTTTATTTTAGAGAAAAGAAAACTATTGAAGTTAAAGTTCTAAGTCTTGCCCACAGGAAATAGTCAACAGCAGTTTAAAGTAAAACAAGAAAGAAAGGAAGAAAGAAAGAAAGAAAGAAAGAAAGAAAGAAAGAGAGAGAGAGAGAGAGAAAGAAAGAAAGAAAGAAAGAAAGAAAGAAAGAAAGAAAGAGAAAAAAGAAAAGAATGGCAGCTAATGCAAAAGAAAGTAAATGGGACAAATGAGCAAATGCTGAAAGTTATCCTGTGAAAGGTAAATAAACTAATAAATTTTAAGCAGAAAGCAAAAACATGGGAATGCAATAACAGCTGCTTTTAAAAAGAATATTAGTGTATATCACACAGAAAAATAAATTACTAAGTACTGTGGCCCTCAATTATTTCATGAAATTATATTGAAGTAAGTTTAATAAGCTATATAAACTAAGGGAACTTACTAAAAAGTAAAAGTCACTGAAGAACATGCAGCCAGTACATGGCAATGAGCCTAAAACAAAGGGCATCCTTATTGATGCAGTATTTTGAGCTGCTATTACTATCAGAACAACAGGGAACTTCATCAATGATAGCACTGATCATTAAGATGTATGGAGTTTAACATCAACATTCACTTACGGATGTTTTCCCATCACCGGGAAATAATCCAGGCAAGCAGATACTCTTTAAGTCTTGAATGAGACAGGCTACTTGGTTGAGTCTCTTAAGTACTTCAAAATGTATCAAACTCATGACCATATTCACCTGACAGGAGCACCAGACAAGACAAAGAATAAAAAGACAATGATATTAAATAATGTAAGAAAATATTGTTTGAGTAGAGAGCCTTTGATCCAGAAACTAACTGGTCTGAGTTTACTGTAATATAATAACAGAATTGAATATACCAAAAGCAAATGACTAATAACAATAAGGACAAAAAACAAAAAACAAAACAAAACAACAACAACAAAAATCCATGGCTGTCCAAAAGGAAAACATATTCTGCAATGACTAATTTAATGTGTTTTCCATAAGTTTCAACTTATAGGGAGGCACAACAAGAGAGAAACCTTTCGAGCAAGTCAACTTCTCAAGATAATTAGATTGGTGTCCCCTGAATACCTCCCTTTAGGATAAGGTGTGAGATTAGATTTGTGCCATCAGAAAAAATCATTAAAGTGGTAATAGCAATTTGTAATCAATTTAAGCATATCTAGCCTTCATTTCTCTCTGTGACAAGTAAAAGTCCAAGACAAGTTTCACATAACTTTGTCCAGGTCTAGTATTCACTGAGTCAGTGACAGTAACGTTAAAATATTGTCTGGTATTAACAAGAGTTCCCAGATGTCATTGCCACTGTTATGTACAGGTGTCTCCACCTAGAGTACAGAATGGGAAATATTCTTTTTTCCTGCTCTTACCCCTCAGGTTAGATGTTAAGTTCACTCCCTGCCACTCCTCTGTTTATTATGCTTACTTCATCCTAAGTTAAAGCAATGAAAAAAAGCTGTGGGAAGAAGAGCAAGCACAGGTTATGGAAACAGAGAAGAAAGTGGTTTCAAAAGAAACCCAAAAGACTGTTGTAAATGTCTAAGGAAAATTCAGACTGGGCTTGCAATGGTTCAGAGAAGTTGGAAATTGTAATCACTGAGAAAAAGCACACATCATGGTCAATATACTCTGCATTTATCCTATTTTTAATTTTTTGCTATTATTTTCTATATATTTTATAGTATTTTAAATTTAAAGTAAAATTCAAATTAACTTGTAAAATTGTTTTCACAAGGAAAAGCACATTATTCTTTAAGATGGAGGACTGTGTGGAGGAGTTTTTAAATGTTTTAATTTAACTGAATAAATAACCTTCCTTTAAACAAACAAACAAAAAATGCAGTGCAATGCCTACACAGTCCATTTAAGTTTGCATAGTAAGAAGAATTCTAAGGTAAAGAGTCTATATAGCTAAGGTCTGTCACACGGACACAGAGAGGAAAGCACTGCTAATATAATAACAAGGAATGTATGCAGGGCAGTGGTGGCACACGCCTTTAATCCCAGCACTTGAGAGGCAGAGGCAGGCGGATTTCTGAGTTCAAGGCCAGCCTGATCTACATAGTGAGTTCGAGGACAGCCAAGACTACACAGACAAACCCTGCCTCGAAAAACCAAAAACCAAACCAAAACAAAACAAAAAACAAGGAATGTAAAACTGAAAACATCTTATTGTTTCAGTATATTTTCAAGATAAAAGCATTAGCTTATTCTTTACTGGAATCATATTTTCTGTAGGATATTCAAATAGAATATATCTGACTTGAATTAAGTATTGTATTTTTGGTATTAAAAGGATTAACCATCTTTGACAATCAAATTTTATCTGTATCAATATTCTAGGAAGAATACTTACACATACTTAAGCCATCTATTATCTTTTCATTTTAAAAAGTGCTCATATTGTTTATGGGATCATTATACATTTTTATGCTTTTCTTGTTTATATGTAATCAAATAACATATCTCTCATAGACACATTCAATCAATGAGTTTTAGATTGATGCTTAGATTAGCCTTAGTCCTTTGATGTTGGTTTCAATGGCTGCTTGTAGCTTGCAATGTCCCATTTCTGACAACTTGATACTGCATAGTTACTCTGTTCAAAACGATTCACCAAATTGAGGGTGACTTAGAGGTTTTGTTAGTATAACTAACACAGTTATGTAATGATGGTGTTGTTTGAAATTGCCTTGTCTCATTCATTTTACTATCAATATTTACAAATGCGTACTACCCAGAGTGGTATTTCTTGTTCTGGTAATTTAATGAAAAAAGGCAAAGCAGGCCCTTACTTTTATCCACAAATGGCAAACATAAATAGACAAAAGTGTAAGTGATTGAATTAAAAATAGACAGCACTATTAGTCAGCTATTGTTATGAGAATATTGCATTCTAAACGACTCCAAAACGCAATTCTTTAAAACCAATCAGTGAAACCATCTCACATGACTATGAATTAATTCAGCTAAAGCTAGCTTAAGTACAAAAGTGTCTGATTTATACTACAAGGTTTGTGTCAGGTGCGATTGTTTTAGCTATTGTTCCTTTTGGGGTTGGGTTCATAAAAGTTATTCTTTAGGCAATGGAAGGGAAATAAGAAATCAGACGTAATGCTTCAAATGCCTACCAAGTCAATTTTCCTTCTGTTTGCTAGTATCCTATTGGTCAATGTAAGTTTATAAATAAGGCCAGTTTTAAATAGTAAGGGATAAATTTCCTCTACTCTAGGAGTCATCAGGGAGTATTTGCTAATAATCTAATCATAACATTCATTTTAAGAATATTTATTTATGAAATAATTAGTTATGTTTGAAAAAATCAAGGGGGTTGAAATTAGGGAGATTAAAGAGAAGAGAATGACAAGATATGGTGACAAGAAAGATAAGGTCCTGCTTTGCCACTCCAGGCTGAGGTCAAGACTTTGTTCTAAGTACATGCAAAAACTTTCAACATCTTATAAGTAGAGAATAACGAGAATGTGATTACATTATACAAAGCAATTCTGTATCCTGTGGAATGTCTGCCTTGGAAGAAATCATGGAGACTTTAGAGATGAGTACACGGGTGGCCATGGTTGCAGCTCAGGAGAAAGGCTTTGATCTGATGTATGGTGATGAATAAAAGTAGACAAAGCATGAGGATGTGTGGGATAGTTTAATGACAGACCTATACTTCTATGGGTTTTTGGTAGTCCAGAAGTGCTTGGAGATAGAAGACAGAAACAATGAGATGAAAGAGCATCCAGATGCAAGTCAACAAATTATAATTCTAATAAATGAAATAACACATAAGAGGAAGTGGTTATGGTGAGTAAGTCATTTGGAAGATCCTAAAGGCTTCCTGTGGACAGGAATAACAGGACCAAGTATTAAGTAGTATAAACTATCATGTGTCAAATAAGATAGCAGTGTCTCAGGAAAAAGAAAGAAAAATTGGCATTTTATTGAGCCCTGGGGATGCTGTTCATTGGTGCATTGCTTGTCCACCAAACACTGGTCTCTCATTGCCTTTAATCCTCAGCAACATGAAGCAAATGAAAAAGAAAAAGAAAGATTTACACTCTTCAAAAAAATCAAATCTACTATTGGTAATTGGTAACTGAAATGAATCTCAGTGTGACAGATTACAGATGCTGTGGAAATATCCACAAGCTTCATAAGATATTATTGTTTCAAATCAAGCCTTTCTTACTCTGGATTATTTGGTCTCATCCAATGGATTGAGCAACTCTTTTACAGGGATCGTCTAAGACCATCAGAAAACATTGAGGGCCGGACAGTGGTGGCACATGCCTTTAATCCCTCCCTTGGGAGGCAGAGGCAGGTGGATTTCTGAGTTTGAGGCCAGACTGGTCTAGAGTGAGTTCCAGGACAGCCAGGACTATACAAAGAAGCCCTGTCTTGAAAAACAAAAAACAAAAAACAAAAACATTGATATTTACATTACAACTTATAACAATGGCAAAATTACAGTTGCACTACCTATTGGAGCACAGGACCTATAGATGTCTATTTTCTTAGATACAAAAAAGAAGATAATAAATGGAGCCAGCAGTATCACAATGTGGTTCTATTACACCACAGCCTTTATAAAATGTGTTAACTCATTAACATGCAGATCACAAAAGAGGGCTTATAATTAAATTTTTATTTTTGTAAAAGTTGTCTAGGCTATAGAAATCCATTATCAAGTACTCCAAGTCAATCATCTATAAGGATATAGGAACAGAAAATGGAAGAACCATCAAAAGTAAGCTGGGAATTTGTAGAGATTATGAGTAAAGCATGTTTATGCTTACAGTGGGAAATTGACCATTTGGTTTTCATTTACCTAAATCTCTAAGGTCTGTGCAATACACATTTAGTGTATAAGATAGTGTGTATGAGTATGGGTGTATGCATACACATATCTATAATTATGCCATGAAAATGTTCTTTAATTGAACAGAAAAATCAATTAGGCTTACAGAAGTCTGACATATTGTTTGTTCAGATGAATTACAGCCACAGCTCAAGACCTGAGATGCATTAAGAGAGATAAAACTTAAGTCACAATTATCTGAACACTGAGCTGATAAAGGCCTATGGCTCCAGGATGATCTCCCTCAGTGCCTTTTTCAAAACTTTATTTGCCTTAGTCATAGAGGGGCAGGATAATTAGGAGAGGCTGAGAAAGCTAAGTAACTCTAAAGGCTCACATAAAATTAGAAAGATGAAAAAATAAAGCAATGGACATTTAAGAGAATACAGTTCCAAAGAATGACAAATTTGACATGGAGAAAAATAAGAAGTAGCTAAAAATTAGTACTTTAGTCAGGCTCAGTATATTTATGGATTGTAAACTTTCCTAAGAAAGACATAGTCCTCTCCATCCAAAGTCTGCAGTTTGTCAAGAATACAACTGTTAGGAGCACCTAGAGAAAGCCACAGAGAACAGGAATACTTTAGGTTTCTATCATGTGAAGGTTTGAATTGGATCATAAAAAAAAGTCTTCTAAATGAGCAAGACTATCACAAGGGGATACAGAACCAGCAAAGGAAGATACCAAGCTGAAGCTAGTAGAAACAGACAAATCAGATTGTATGTAAGTAAGCATGCTTGTATGTGTGCATGAATGTCAGAATGTCAGTACAGAAGTCTTAGCAAGCCTAGGGTAGTGATAAATGATGTGAACAAGTCTCCAGAGGTGCAGACAGAGCTGGTGTGGACCTGCAGGGCTTACGGTCCATCCAGCAGTTTCAGGCTCTCTGGTCTTCAAAATCAACAAGTGAACACATCACTGTTTTAATGAGTGTTGATTATTTAACTGCCTCTGTTGATTATTTTGAGCAACTGGCTAGTAAATGTGGAGCAAATGACCATCCAAATGTAGAAGTCTATCTACTACAGACCTTGACATCAGTGGGAACCCTGTCAACACTGTGACCTCAAACTGGAAGGCTAACGTAGGAAGTGTGTCATAGATGGACACAAGTTACCTATTACTGTGTAAAGCAGTATTCCAGACAAAATGGTTTTAGAATAAAAATTATTCACATATCTTTCTAGAAAGTCACCTAAAATTCTGTGTGAAATGTGTCATTTGGATAAGTTTAAGTGTGTGTGTGTGTGTGTGTGTGTGTGTGTGTGTGTGTACACAGGCATGCAGATGCTCATACATGTACCTATGCATGAATGTGAAGGCCAGAGATTTGACAGTGGCTATTTAATTGTTCATTGCAGACACAGTCTATCAGTGAGTGAGATAGGCTAGCTTACTTAGGCTAGCTGAGCAATATCATTCAGGATTTCTCTTGTTCCTTTCTTTGCTTCTGCAAGTCTAGGTTTAACAGGCACCCATTGCCACTTCCAGTATTTTACATTGGCTCTAGATATCCAAACCTGTGTGTTCATGCTTGCACTGTAGGTCCTTTACTAAATAGATATCCCTCCTGATGCTATATTTAGCTATCTATTTTATGGTTATTTCTAAATATACTCTTAGATTATAATTACATGCTTTACCCTTTCCCTTTCCTTCCTGCAAAAGCTATCATGTACTTGCCTCCCATTTTTGTCTTTCAAATACATGGGCTTTTTTTTTCTTTAATTCTTGTTCATGTGTGTGTGTGTGTGTGTGTGTGTGTGTGTGTGTGTGTGTATGTGTGTGTGTGTGTATTTATAAATGTAACATATTTTATCTGTATAACGATACTTGTATACATGTTTTCAAAAATTTCATTTTGTATTTGGTATTAATTAATCATTTGGTATACTCTTCCCTCCAAAAAACTATTTCTCCTACCCTCAGCATTCCTTAATTGCCTGTAGTTTTGTTTTGTTTTGTCTGTAGAGTTGAGGTCTATTTATTGAGCTTCCTCCTGCCCTCTTCCTGTCCATGTTAGCATATCTACTGATGCTTGCTGGTTCGGGTTATGTTTAGGCAGTAACACTGGTGAAACATTAGGATGAAGCTTCTGACATTTCTAGACATTTCAAGACAAAAATCTCACACCAAATACCCAGCTCCTCTTACTCTTAGAATTTCTCTCCCCCATCTTCTACAAAGATCCCTGAGCATTAGGTGAGGAGTTATGAAGTTCTTTGTTTTGTTTTGTTTTTAAATCCTTTTTTCTTACATTAATATATTCAAATCATTTATTCTGAAAGTTCTGCTACATTTACAATTTATCAGTTGTATTAACCACAGTCTGTTTCAAAACACTTTGTGAGGTATTCGCTTCTCTGCAGGCTTCAGTTATTTTTGTTTAGAAAAAGCTGACTTTCTGGGAAGACTTCTCTTGGCCATTCTATTTTGGAATCTTCCCAGCCACTGAGCAAATACCATTGGACATCTGTGATTTCCTGCCAACACAGACCCTTTAATACTATTTCTATAGTCTGAATAAACTAAGATAAAACATAAAAGGGAAGCGTTAGCAACATTATAATCTAACCAGAAAGTGTTATTTATCTTTAATAATAAAGAATATTACCAAAGAGAATCTGTTTGGTCTTCAGTCATTTGACAGTGGTTGCTACATGTTCTTGTATTCTTTCTTTGATATTTTTTATATACATAAAATAACTCACTTTAATAGTGAATATTCATGTGATATGCTTAAAAGGAGTTAATTAAGCAGAAATACATTTATAAACATCTCCCTAAGTTCCACATGCTAGAAAACCACTTCAGGGAATAAGCATCACTTTTTTTTTTTTTACTATCAGACAGCTTACACATATTTTAGCACTTTTTCAAAGATGATTCTTTGTGTTTTACAATGCAAGAAGCAAAGCAAGTAATTGATTTAAATAGTATTCGAAGAATATATAACTTATGGGCTTCTTTATTAATGTGGGTCTGAAATGATCCTGTCACACAAATGCTGAGATGAGAGGAAAAGCAAGCGTTCCCAGAGAAGGTGGAAAGCTTTCTAAACTTCCACTACACCCCCTAGCGGAAAGAAATATTCATGCATGCTTCAGGTTTTGCCAGTCAATGGTCCTTTAGAGAAAATTGTTCCAGGTGAGTCAAATTCATTATTTCTTTTTCCTACAGAAACAACAAAACAAATTAAAGTAAGAGAAAACTAAAACCACTTTTTAACTTTTGAACATTTATTTGTATCGATGTATGTTTTACTATTTAAAATAATTGTTCTCTATTTGTAAAGAATTACTTTAGGGGTGATGCAAAAGTAATCTCTTACCAAATACTGGGTCTATACATCAACTCTCTGTGGTAACAATCCTGATCTTTCCTTAGTTGTTATTACATTATTAGTGGGGATTTTAAAAATTAAACAAATCTCAGAAATCTTTGGTTTCAAATATTCATATCCATAACACCAGTTCAGAACACTTCTTGTGCTACCAAGGACCCTCTACAGGAATAAAGCTACCTCAAAAGGCATTTGAGCAATTTTCTTCCAAGAATCAAGAGAAGGAAAGAAAAGCATTGTAACTAACAAATTACCAGAAGATTCTCTCTTAGAAATATGAGTCTGGTGGATGGCATTTATATAGAATATTTTTCTATCTAAAAGTACAGTGTCTTTTCTATCAAAAAAAGGGACTAAACTGAAGAAAGAGTTGATAGAATGCAGAGAAACAGTGAGAAGGGGGTTACGAATAAAGGAGAGAGGGAGATACTGCATCAGTAACAAGTAAAGAAACAGCTAAACAATGTAGTAAATGTGCAATTAATTGTGTAATTAATTGAGGAATATCAATAGTACAGCAATTCAAAGTTTACTTTGTAATGTATAACTTATTTGCATTTTTGTTTTATAAACATCATTTAAGACATCCACTGAAAGAGCAGCATATGTAATTTAGTCTCCCCTCATTACATATAATAAACTTTCAAGCAAGTAGCACATAATAATATTTATTAGATCTAATTTTATTCCTTTTATACTGATTTTTTTCTTTTCTTTGGATGTTTTGTTACCTCATTACATTATTACATCCAATTTTCTTTTGCCTGTTTCTCTTCCTATTTTAGTACGTGCTATGTAAATTCTCTATCAATTTTGAGACAATGAAACACATGCTCAGAAGTTTGTGTCACCAGAAAATACACTCCAAGTCTTTAAGTCACCCAAGCAGTGATTTCTCCTGAGAACTTTTGCTTAAACATTAAGAATATTAAAAAAATCACATTTTTAAAAATCAAAATGATGAATGTGTGGAATGGGGGCTTGATAGAAAATTAGGGGAAAAAGGTACCAGAGGCTGCCTCTTACTATGCTGTATATGGCAGTGATTTTGAACAACTCTTCCCATGAGTCAGAAATCCTGAGCAACAGCTGCAATTAGGAAAGATCGTCACTTTCAATCAAGGTTCACAGGTGGGGGATCAGATGAGGGACAAATGGAAAGGGGGAGGGATGGAGATGAAGGCAGAGCACATCCTGTACAATCATGACATCATCCTCCTGCTCATGTATATATAGGGAATGGCCAGAGCATCTCTCACAGTTCACTCACTTTCAAAGCCAGCTGAAGGCAAGAGAAAGCACCGAGAGAGCTCCTTCGGTGTCTGTCTAACTGTGTGGACCTGCTTGTCAGAAGGCTGAGAGAAGATGAGAGGAGTGAACCTCCAGCTGGTGTGCCTGACTCTCCTGGCTTTCAGTTCCTGGAGTCTGGGTTCAGGTAAGCTCAACTGAGTCTCACAACTCCCTGAAGTGAATGATTTCTTTTGCAGTCTGCTGCTACTCAGGTAAAAGAATCCAGGAGTCTCTCTCTCTCTCTCTCTCTCTCTCTCTCTCTCTCTCTCTCTC
>JADRCD010219567.1:0-10822 GCA_019843815.1 Montemys delectorum
ATGAGCCCATACCACGTTTCACACAGTCATAGGCTACTAGGCATTGACGTAGAATCAGGCCACTGGTGGACACGCCCCCAGGTCCAAATAAGGACTTGTTTACTCCAACGGCTCCAGCTGGCCAGTTCGATCTTTAAGGCACGGCAATGGTGCTCCACAGTGATAGAGAATGTTTGGAGCCCTCCTCCAGAGGGAAGACAGGACATCAAGTAAGGGAAGGGGTTGCTATCCCACAGTCAAACTCTGACCCATAATTGTTCCTGTCTGAAAAAAACTGCAGGGATGGAAATGTAGAGGAGCCTGAGGAAAAGAAGTCCAGTGACAGGTCCAAAGTGGGATCCAGCTCAAAGAGAGGTCCCAAAGCCTGACACTATTATTGAGGATATGGAGTGCTCACAAAAAAGGGACCTACCATGACTGTACTCTGAAAGACCTAAAAAGCAGCTGAAAGAGTCAGATGCATATATTTGCACCCAAACCAATGGACAGAAACAGCTGATCACTGTTGTTGAATTAAGGGAAGGCTGAAAGAAGCTGAGGAGAAGGGAGATCCTGTAGGAGGACCAGCAGTCTCAATTAACCAGGCCCCTGGAGATCTCTCAAACCCTGGACCACCAAACCAGGCAGCATACACCAGCTGATATGAGACCCCCAACTCACATACAGCAGAGGACTGACTGGTCTAAGTACAGTCAAAGAAGATGCACCTAACTCTCAATAAACTGGAGGACACAAGGAGAGGGGAGGTCTAGGTGGGTGGGGGATGGGTGGTGGGGACATCCACAGGGAGGCATGGGGTAGGGTGGAGGGATGGGATGTGGAACAGTCGAGGTGGACTGGAGAGCAACGAATAAAATCTGGAGTGTGAAAAATAAATAAATAAATAAATAAATAAATGACAACAAAAAAAAAGATGTTAGTGACATAAACCAAGCATGATGTTTAGAGACAAGGACCTCCAGAGGTGATGAAAATTGGAGTTTTGGGTCCCAGGTGATATTTTTCTCCATTATTGGGCACATAGTGTTAAAAACTTGTGTGATATAATACTAATCTTCCAGACAACAATGTTTTGTAACAGCATTATTGATGGTCATGGTTACCATACATGTGTTATTGATGGTCATGGTTATGTACACAAAACCTGTGAATATTGGGTTTGGATAAATTTCTCTGGGATAGTGGCTGAACATTAAGACCCCACTCATTGCTCAGGGACTGTTGGACTTCCTAGGCAGTATAATGAGATAAGAAAGTAGGATGAGACTAGTGTCTGACTTTCAGCACACAACTGTTTATTATGTCATACACAGTGAGGGGTAACCTCTCAAAATTGGGGGCCTGTCAAGAGGATAGAATCAGAATACGACTGTAGAGTTCAGAAGAGGGGCGTGGAAAGGAGTAAATTGTTACAGCATAGTAATTCCCACATTTCTCTCCCACAGTCATTCCTTCAGGAAGTTGTTGCTCAAGGTCAGACAGATTCCTTTGGGAGAAAGGCTGTCTCTACAGAAAATCCTTTCTGTGTTGAATTATACCACTGAGCAGGGTTCTCTGTAATCTCATTGGAATCTTGTTTTACAACTAAGGCACTTAATCAGAGACCATTAAAGCTTGTTATGGAAGGCAGTGTCATGTTCTTGTACAGTGTAGCCACTAATAACTTTGTCCTTGCTTCAGTATGGAAACTCTAACACATGCTCAGGTAAGAACCTTAAAAGTAGAAGATAGATTTGCTGAGAAGAGCTGGAGCTGAGATGAAGGAATGAGGGAAGAATTTGGTGATGGAATATTAACCAAAATTAATTGTGTAAATATAATAATGTCAAACAGTAAAAACCAAAGTAAAGTATAATGTCCTAAAAATACATGTATTATGAATTTATTGTTAAAAAAAGAAATTTCTCTTTTATATGTCAGCAATTCTTAGAGGAGAAGTATTGAAAATGTCTGCTCTCATTGAATATATTTCAAAGAACTTTTCAATCAGTATTAATTAATTTATTGGGATATCTAATCAAACTTGAAAAAAAATGATGGAAAAAATATTCAAAGGAGAAAGTATTACCCCAAAGAAAACACTCTTATACACATTAATTTTCATTGGAATTAATGCAATAGATTATGTAGTATGAACGGGAAACCATATGGCATAAGACTCATGATGTAACAGCCAATTTAGGAGGTCACTGACTGCATCACCAGAGAAATGAGTTCAGGGAGAATGAATAGCACAAAAGGACCACTGTAGAAAATATAAAATCATTAGTAAGTATTCAGACTATTATATGAGAATGTAAATATTAAAATGAACAGGTATGTAATATAAATCTATGTTCTTGGTAGCATATGTGCAATTGATTCAATGAGAAAGACTAGAGGAAGTGTGTATTTTGAGCAGAACAGTAATTAGAAATTTTGAAATGGGATTGCCAGACTAGTAATGGTGAGAAAAGTATAAATAGAAAGTTTTTGTAGCTTTCATGATATATGAACTTGAAAGTCTTCTCTAAAATGCAATACTAAATTTCTCTTGACTTAATTATAACCAATATTGCTCAATAAAGTATTTGTTTGCTTCAGTGACAAAGCATGTAAAACGTCCCTATGTTGAACTATGGCCACTTAGGAGTACATTAATCTTAGCAGAACAATCGTAAGAAGGCATCTTTAATCCATATATTGCTAAGTTTTAAACTGGGTATAATCTCTTCTTTAACTATCAATGCTTTCTTTATTACCATACTTAATAATTGTCATTCTAAATTAAATGCCACTGAGAGATGTATTTTCTTTGCTCTTCTGCTTTCCAACTCCTAATTTGCTAGACAACATAGCAGGTTTTGATGAACAAAATGTGGTAAGAATATGATCTGAAGATAACACAGTGGTTTCACTAGCTGAATTAACCTTCACATTTGTTCTCTGTCTCTGGGAACATTTGCTTCTCTTCACTCATCTGACATTTTAATGACTAGGTTAAATGTGAGAGAAAAATACAGCTTTTCTGGGTGGTATTTTTTTTCTTCAGGTGTTAATGTAGAACTTGTTAATGACTATCTGTTTTTAAATGTGTTTTTTTTTTTTAATTAAACTACCTCTAGTTTCAAATGGAAGTAACTTAAACACATTTTATTCATACCTTTATAATAATATATATTTAAAAATTAAATAAATAATCTGGAAATCATTTGTTTTCAGAAATCCTGAAGGCTTGGGAGATTCTATTTAATTTAAAATTTGTTGATTAAAACACAAATATCTTCTGGAAAGATTTGGGAGGACAAAGTAGAAGAGAGAGGATAGGGAGGGAAAATTAGGACCAAATCTCCCCAAAAATCCATAAGGAAAGCTAGTATTACAAAAACTTTCTAGAATATGTACATACACAGTGTTCTTCAGAGGTATAGCTCCTGATAATGTGACCCTATTCCAGTAGATGATCATATGTCCAAGCGCACATAGACAATAAAATTGGAGTCAGTAGGTTTAAAATAATGACAAGGTTGGGAAAGCTTCTGTTGTAGGAGTTGGAGAGGGATTAGTAGATGGTAGATATAGTGTAAGTATGATGTATACAAAAGTTCAAATTGAAAACGTAAAGACAAGTGGATAAATCAAGGTAATAGGCCACAAACAATGTATTAAATGAATGATGTCGCCTCTTCTGCCCATTCTGCCCTGTTCTTTCTGCTGGGGCAGACTCCTAGCTGATCTACTCCCATGAAGACACCATATCCTGACCCTTCCTAGAGGATCCTCTGCACTCAGAGCAGTTGGTAAGACCCAACCCCCACCCTACACTGCGAAATCCCACAGGGGCAGACCGTAGTATCGTCGCCCTAAAAGATTGGCCGAAAGGCTGGCCGGTTCAATCCTCATCTCAAACTTTGCAAGGACTAGGGTATGCCAAGACACCTGAAATGAGTGCCCAAGAGCTCCCTTGGGAGGATCAGGAAGGACAATGTGCAGTACCCTTCACCCACCGAAACCCCTGCCCTCCAGTATACTACACCTCTTCTACCTCTTCTGTCTTGTTCTTTCTGCTGGGGCAGACTTCTAGTTGGTCTGCTCCCATGAAGACACCACATCCTAGAGGATCCGCTGCAGTCAGGGCAGTTGAGGATCCTCTTTAGTCAGAGCAGATATTTGCACCCAACCAATAGAAGTTTCTAATCTCTGTGTTTGAATTAGAGAAAGGCTGAAAGAAGCTGAGGACAAAGGTGACCCTGTAAGAAGACCAGTAGCCTCAACCTGGACCCCCGAGATCTCTCAGACACTGGACCACCAAACAGGCAGCATATGCCAGCTGATATGAGACCCCCAACACACATACAGGAGAGGACTGCAGGGTCTAGCTTCAGTCAGAGATGATGCACCTAACCCTCAGGAGACTGGAGGCCCCAGAAAGTTTAGAGGTCAGGTGGGTGGAGACATCCACTTGGAGACAGGGGTGTGGGGAGGAGGTATGGGATGTGGAAGAGTTGAAGGTTTAGCTTTGTTGAAAGTCATGTGTCACTGTTGGTGGGCTTTGTGGTTTCAAAGCTCAAGGTAGGCCAAGTGTCACTCTCTCTTCTCACCTACAGATCCAGATATAGAACTCTCAGCCACTTCTCCAACATCATGTCTGCTTGGGTGCCACCAAATTTCCCACCATGACAATGGACTAAAGGTCTGAAATATAAGCCAACTCTAATTAATTACTGTCCTTTATAAAAGTTGCTGTTTGTTCACAATAGTAAAACCCTAACTAAGACATGCATGTAATACTGAATCCTCAAACATCTTTAATATGCAAGAATGTCTAAGAAAGTAATTATCTCAATGTAACACTAAAGGCATGTCACAGAAGTTTGTCTAGTTCAGTGGGGAAATTTGCCATGCACCTCCTTTATCACCTTCCTATTCTCAACCTTCCCAACTTGTATTTTCCTATTCCCTATAGATCAGTGATACAGTAATGGTTTCCCACACGTGTATTTATGAAATGATTGATTCATATATTTTTTCATTTGTTCCTCATTAAGTACTCATTTTAAGCCTTAGGAAATATAGAGAGATAATCCACACTAATGGAAGATATCAAGGTTTTTTCCAGCACATTGATGCTTACTCTTTGATGGTGGGAGAATGGTTCTTTTTGAAACTTATAGAAGCAGGCTCAAATGCTAAACTCTTTCACTGTTTGATTCTGGAAGCCCTCTCATGACCTTTTGATAATGTATTTAAATTACTTAAGATAAAGAAAAGTTAAATTTCAGTCAGTGCAATGCTGTAAGGCAAATCACACTCAGTTTTTATTGTTCATTTCTTCCACTTCTTCAAAATTACCACAAGATTCTATTTTATATTAGCATGACATGACAAATACATCAATCATGATAATTATGACTATTAATCAAAAGTCAGATGGGCAAAGGTATGTATCAATTTACTCTGCCAAAGCATAATTAACCCCAATTCTATTAAGCCTATATAAAAGTTAATCTTCATAATTTGAGACTCTTAGTTGGCCAGTATGAGACGCTTTTCTAAATTTCTGTGAATTGTCTAAATATCAATGAACATGATGTCTACTATATGTAAAAGATATCAAAGCATTAGCTTGAGGTGGATGGGCAGAGATTAATTATTCATATTTTTAAATTAAATTAAATGCAGAAAGTTAAGTAATCTGATATTACTCACATAGCTGTCATCACTGAACACAAAATAATATTGATAATGTAAACTGTCAAAATATTTTTAATGTGGTTTTGGCTGTCTCAAAAATAAAAAACGTAGTTTCTTTAATTGAGCAAATTAATATTTCATTTAATATATTTTTACTTATATATATTGAGAATAGAAAAACATAGAAGTCTTCAATATCAAAATAAACAATCCTGAAGCATATCAAAATGTTGTGGGCTGCACGTGAATTTCACATTCTTAGCAAAATAATTGCCTGAGCATGTATACTCCACACTTTAGGACAGCCACTTATTCTTCATCCTCATCTTCATCATGTTCCTCCTCCTCTTCTTCTTCCTCATCTTCTGGTTCATTCTTCTTCTTTGAGCCTGTTGGCCTACCAGGACCCTTCTTTCCTACTTCATTTTTGCCCTTGGCACACAGTATAAAAACTGTACAGATTTTTGTATAGCTGATGAGATTCTTTGTAGAGAAAATACTTTTTAAAAATATTTTGTAGCTTTTTCAGGGACTACAATGTACAGTTAGATTTAAAGCTTTTGATATTGAATGTTTCTAAATATTTAATGGTTTCTTTAATTTCTTATGGTAGCAAAAATACTTCATAGGAATTTGTATTACCAGTAAAACGAATTTTTTTAGGATGTTGCATTTTTTTTGTTTTCTTTTTTTAAATTTGTAATAAAATAATGTATATTAAAAAATGTTGTGGGACCTAAAATATGACCATGATTTACTTAAAAATGAACCACCTCAGAATGGTTTGTTAATGCTTACGATGTCAATGTTTAATTGATATTTTAAATTTCTATGAGTCTATAAAAATTGAATAATGAAAGAAAAGTGTAAATTAAACTTGAAGGCTTCATGAGTGCCATGGAATGAACATCATTTTAAGTGTATCAAAGCAAAAAGGCAAAATGATTCAGAAATTTTTTTTACAGTTGATATCTTTTTTGAGTTTCCAATTTAAAGGATTCAGTGATTGTACCATGAGTTTATTATTCACCTTAAAGCTTTGACTGCAAATAATGTATATGTTTGTACATGTAAAACATTTATTTATGCAAAGTTTTTCCAGTTAGAACAATTATATATTTTTGTTACATGTATGTAATGATTAATAGTTAAATATAGCACTGTATATTTCTTAACAGAGATATATGATATTGGTAAATGAAACAAAATTAAATCTGTTGCTTTTTAAAATATATTTTTCTTTCATCCAGTTATAATAATATTTGATTCCATGATATGATTACAGGTTAGGTCTTTCTTGTTATGTACACTCAAAAAAAGTAAATAAATAAAAACCTACCAGCAAACAATACTGAAACATTTCAGCCAAAAAATGTGTTCTACTTTGATTATGTAACAATATAGCTATAGACATTAATAAATAAATGAATTTTCCTTTCTAAGAATATATAACTCTGAAGTGGAAAAATGTGATTACATTGATAGCGTCTAAAAACTAGTAAGAAGATATAGAGGAGTTTAATCCAGGAACATGGCTACTCTGGATGAAATATAGACACACCTTTAATCCCAGGAGAGGGAGGCAAGCAGATCCCTGAGTTCAATGCCAGCCTGGTTTTAAAAAACACAAGCAAAAAAACCAACCAACCAACCAAACAAACAAAAAAAAAACAGGTACAGAAAATTTTAGGGCCAGATGTGCTAGTACATGCTTTTAGTTTCTGTACTCAGAAGTCGGTCAAGAAGCAGTTCAGGGAGTTGAGTTTCTGGCAGTTATGTGGGTTGCATTTCAGTTTTTCAGTTCATCGAGTTCAGAGGCAGTTTTTAGAGAGAGTTTTCTAGACAGGTTGCAGAGAGAGAACCAGCTGGTTCAGACTTATTGAAACGGAGAATGAGAAGTGACCAGGTGTTATATCATATTACTACAATTAGTTTGATGACAACGAGATCAATCTAGTGAGAAGCTGAGAGAAGCCAGTTTAAATCAGTCAGCTCAGAGTGGAGTTTGAGCCAGAACAACTGAGTTGAACCAGCCAGGTGGAGTTCAAAAAGAACTAGAAAGGGTGAGTATATTCAACAGAAATGAAATTTCCATCTGACAAATAAAACATACATTTAAATCAGGTTCCCAACATGATCTGATAACAAAGCCTACTGATATAGAAGGCAGAGGACATCTGACAGAAATATCATAGAGAACAGGAGACATCTGGGCAGAATGTCACAGAGGAGAAATTGCCTGGGGTCATTTCCAGAGGTAATTTCAGTTCTTAGAGTTTGGCTAGACACCCAGAAAGACTCCA
The DNA here is from genome assembly GCA_019843815.1 of Montemys delectorum. Classification (NCBI taxonomy): domain Eukaryota; kingdom Metazoa; phylum Chordata; class Mammalia; order Rodentia; family Muridae; genus Montemys; species Montemys delectorum. Next base: position 7,977 of record JADRCD010219567.1, read on the forward strand.
GAGACTCCAGAATAGCAACAGGAGCCTCGAGCAAAGAATAATACAGGAGCCTCTGAGACAGTGAATCACAATAATCCATCCGCAAACAACAATTTTATATAGACAGACTTTTCCTGCATTAAAAAACTAGAAATCCATTTTAGTCCCTTTGAGGATAAGAATAGAAGTTGAGGGGATAAAAATGTTACTGGAAAAACCCGTAGCAGAACTTACTGCAATGTGACCACAGGAATAAACCCCACCCTACTTTCAGTTGGAATCTTTATATATTTCCTCTCAAAAAAAAAAAAAAAAAATAAAAAAATTACCAAAAAAAAAAAAAAAAAAAAACTCAGAGGCGGAGCATGCAGCCAGTTGACATGGAGTGAATATAGGTTAAAAAACAAAAAAACAAACAAACCAAAAGACAGAGAATAAGAGGAAGTAAGGAGGATAAGGAGGATGGCTACAGGAAGTAGAAGGGAGGGACATTCGGTTTGAGGGTTTTTTGAGAATCTGTGCAGGAGGAGAGTTTGTATTCTTTTGGAATAGTGACTGGGGAAGAAAATCAGCTGAGTGATTTCCATGCTTCTCTGAGCTACCAGATTTACATTCCATCATCTGGCTTCTGAATCTTCATTGGTAAAACCAAAGGATTGTGGTTTTGTTAAAAACATTTAGTGCTCCAACACTTGGTTAGCTGAGGGCAAACTGAGAAGCCACCATAATTGGTAAGTTACCTGTGAAGTTTCCAAGGAGAGAGTTAAGGTTGAAAATATCACAATACAAGGTGATAGGTGCTAGCACCATGTATGTCTTGAAAATAGAAGCAGAAAATGAAAAACTAAATGACTTAATTAAAATGGCTCAATATTGATTGTGATTATTATTTTGCTATTTCATATTTTATCTTTAATAATAACAATTGCTTTCTGTAACCTCTCAAAGAAAAAGCTTTAGAGATATAGGAAAACAAAAACATGAAATAGTAGATTGATAAGATATACTACTTAGAAAGACTTATAAATGAAAATAAGAAAAATACTTAGACAAAGACAAGGGGATTTAGACAAGAACCTCCCCTGCCACTACGTGATGAAACTGGAAAGGGCTAGCTTAGGGGTTTTTGAAAAGTAGTCTTACTTTGTTCAGTTACTATACATTACCTACCAGTACATGACAGACACTCCCAGGTGTATGAAAAAATTAAATGGAGTCATATAGATACTGGATTTGAGGAAATTCATGGAAGTTCATAGGGAATGTATTCACCTTATGTGAAACAGATACTAAATTCATGGGTAACTCATAACAGATCTGTAAGCCAAGACTGGAAAAGTTTGGTACAATATCGGAAGCTGGTCCTCAGTTACAATGATGAACGTTGTGGAAGGAAGAAGCTAGAGACATAGTGTAATGTAATCAAGCTAGAGGTATTACTATTTCCCAAGATCAGTTGTCAATATGTTGAGTTACAAAAGCTCCTTGAATTTGATGATCACACCTTGGCACTATGTTGTTTAGCAGCTTTAAAGGCTTGGGACAAAGTTGAAGTATCAAGAAATAGGTCTGGATAATTTACTATAATCATACAAGGTCCCAAAGAAACCTTCACTGCTATATTGCAAAGATTTGATTTCAGCTGTAAATAGAAGAGTTTCAGATTCAAAAGTCAGGAAAATATTAATCAAATCTTTGGCTTTTGAAAATGCTAATTCAGAGTGCAAAAGGATGATTAGACCTGTAAAGGCAAGATCAGCACCAGTCAATGAATAGATTAGAAATATGGCTAATATTGGATCTCACATTTATGACGTTTCTCTGACAGGAGCAGAGATTTCTAAAAGAACTAAGAACAGTCAAAATGCCAAATGTCTTAATTATGGTAGGCGAAGCCATCAGAGTAGGCAAGGCATTACTACAAATAACGTTTTTTTTTTTCTAGAGATAGTCCAAAAATCCCCAGCCTGCAGGTCTCCCCACTGTAGTGGATCTGTTAATTCAATCCATGAGGGCAGAGGGAGCAGAGACTAGGATCAAGGGTGGGGATGCATATTCAAAAGCCCTATTATTATGTACAGTGAATTACCACACAAGGACCAGCAATCAGTAGGCAGATCAACTTTACTTAGGGTGATTCAAGGCTTATAAAATTTTGGGGAATTGAGAGTAGGGACATCTGGATATGCGAAGATCATTGGCTGTGGGCTTAGGGTACCTGGAATACCTCATTAGCATGGGGAAACATTTCAGAAATCTCAGGTGCTGGTTGAACAAGCTTAATCAGGAGAAGGAAATTGATCCTAATCTAATTGAAGCTACATGACATTCCTCAGGTAAAGGTATATATGTGGGCTTTAGAATTCCTCAGACAAGGTGAGAGACAAAGAAGTCCAGACAATGAAGGGAGTCTCCAATGCTGCGCAGAGCCAGAGGCTATCTGGTCAAAGTGGACTTCCACTTCAATTAGCAGTTTTACCACACCAGCCCTCTGGAGCATGCAGAAAGTGTGCCAAAGGCTGGCATTGGACTAATGGGTGCAGATCAACAAGGCATAGGCAAGGTCACCCTTTACCATCAGAAAATTCCTAGGGGACCTCCCACAGGACCCAATATCAAAATCTATTCGGCCATTCCCTGTCACCATTAGAGAAACTTATACACAGAGGATATAAAAGATTTAATGTCTTTTAATATAGTGCTCTGTGCACAATCAAGGACAGAACAGCTTTAATAGATAAAACAAAAAGATCAGGAAAGACCAAAAAGAAGCATTTTGGCAAAGTGCTATAAATGATCAGAGGTAATTGAAGTTTAAGGTTTAGTAGACATAAAAGAAGATATAACAATAATTTTACCAAAATCTT
>JADRCD010219570.1:0-10084 GCA_019843815.1 Montemys delectorum
CAGAGGGTTGGATGAAAGCTAAAGACTGATGATCCATGGCATTATGATTTTAATATTTGGGCTTCAATAAGCACTAGTTTCTTTCACTGCAACTCTCTATTTTGTGATAATAAGCACTGGTTTCTTTTCTCTCTTGCTTAAAGCTCAAACCTCTCACTGAACTGGTCAGAGGCTTGAAATTCATTAACTCTTTGTGAACCAAAGCAAAAGGAAATGAAAAGAATCAAATTATTTTCCACAGACAAAATGCACACACACGCAAACACACACAGAGACACAGACAAATAGACATTTACATACACAAGTACTTGTTGGGCCCAATGACCTATCTCATCACTACACAAGTGTTCATACCTATTTACATACATTTATACTTATATATACATATATTTATATTTGGTTGATGAAGCAAAACCTCCATGAGCAAGTTCCAATAAGCATGCACCAATAAACAAACAAAAATTCATTTATTTTGGATGAAAAGAAGCTCCAAACTTTAATATTGAAGAAAGAAAAAAGTTTCAAAATTTTATTGATATAAGCTAGAAAAAGCTCCTAAGTAAAAAAAAAAGTTCCATTTCAGAAAAAGTCTGTGTCATAAAGTCTCTCCCATATTATTGTTCTCATACTTACACTTTCTGAGGAGAATAGGTCACATAGCCTTTCAAGCATCTTTATATTCCATAAGTTCAAAGTTTAAGACACTTCTCCTACTCCTAAAATGAGAAAGTGTTACAGCAGAAATGCTTACATATGTTTCCATTATAATTAGTGCCCCACTAAACATTCATTATCTATTTTCTAGCTATGAAAGTTCATAAAAAGTTTAAAGCAATAATTTTTATTTTAAAAGTCAGCAAGACTTTTCAAGAGGCAAATCATCAGCTTTGTGTTTCATTAGTTTGAAGTTTTATATAGATAAATCCATTCAATATTTTATTTTCTGTCCTAGCATTTAACAATAAATTGTTCGTTCCCAGTTTATAACATTTAGTTATCAGATAATGTTTTTACAGGTAACTTAGGAGGAATATTTTTCCTGATAATAAAGTTGTTCCAAGCCCAATTTCTATCCTAACACAATTAATCTGTAACACATGAAGGTTTACAGAACTGTAATTGCAACTTTTATACTATCAAGAGCTGGTAATAACTTGAATAAATTTAGTAATTTTGTAAAATCATTATTACCAATTACAAAATCTTCAATTTGTCTACACAGTATTGCTACAAGAGAGTATACCTTCATTGGTCTACAAAAAATCTGCCCAATAGTGTGGGCTGATGTCCAGGAATCATTAGAATATGTACCAATGACAGAAAATATCTATCAGCAATAAAAATCAATCCTGAGATGAGATCTCTAAAGGCCCTCCAATTCAGAATATACCCATTACAGCCATGCAAATACAATGGACCATTTCCAGGAAAATCACCTGCAAGCCTTTAGCATATTTTTGATGGGTTCTAACAATAATTGTTCTTTTTTTTTAATGGCCATTGAAGGCACTAATATGGGAAGATTCATAATCATACATCATAAAGTAGATGATATTATCAATTACCCTAATTATTTAACTTATAGATTGGATAGTGTCATACTGGAGGCCAATATTTCTGAGGGTACTCCCATTGCATGTGGCCTTTCTGTTCAGAATAGAAGCATGCCCCTGGTTTAGATTTCATTCCTAGTGGACAGCATTCACTGGGCCAGCTCTCAATCTAGCCATTCATTGTCCATGTCTTTATCACTTTTCATTTCTCTTCTCTTCATGATTCCTCTCTCTTCTCCTCTCCTCTCCTCTCCCTTCCTCTACTTCTCTTTTCTTATTTTTCTTGTTCACAATTTTGAAAGACTGAGATTAGAGCATGGACAAGAGTATCTAGAGTCTGGCATGGTTCAACTACAAGAGTGTGAAGCTTTCTATGAATGTCTGTGATAAACTAAGCTAAATGTTTATATTTTTGAAGAAACTTATTTTTCTGTGATCTTCATTCTGTATTAGTGTATGTTCCATAGACTCTTGAGAAAGGTTATAGATGCCTCCTGGTCTTTCTGAAGTATTTAGGGCAGCTGAAAATGCTGAAAGGATTTACTTTAGTATTTTATGATCATAAACAATTTAGTAGAAAACATGTCCTCTCAGCCATTCACCTCTAGTCTTTACTTTTATTCAGAATTTTAATGGGGATTTTTTTTTTATGGTTGGAACACACCTCTTATTTTTGCTTCTCCATGAATAGGGAGATTGACATTATTTGTTGAGCAATTCTTTCTAGAGACACCAGGTTCTGTTTCAGTAACAACCATTCCTTATAAGACAATTGATATATTTTGTTTAACTGTTCAACTGACTGATGTTTCTACCTGCTTTATTGGTATAACTCTCCAGCTCATTTTGGATCCATGGAGTTTTGTTAGAAGAGTGGGAAATAGAATTGCTGTAATCTTAATCTCTTCTCCAGGAAGTTCCTTGATAGTTCTCTCACCATTGCTCAGCTGACCTCTGACTTTCCAAGGATATCTGCTTAGAAACCCTGCTCTGAACCCTGGGAGATATGATGGTGATTAGCATGGCACTACATGCCCATTGGTGCGATAGTAGCATGAGCTTCAAGGGTCTATCCAATCGATGTTTAGTTAGAATTTAATCCTGCTTCAAAAGATAAAATCAATAACTTGCATCATTATTCAGCTAAAATATACTGCTATCATGCTACTAAATAGCCATGATACTACATAAACTTGTAATGACTTATAATACCCCCAAATTAATGTATCTGTTAACTCCTTTATGGATGCTTCTACTTGAAGTCTGTGACTATTAACACAAAGGCACTTAGTCAAGAAGTCTAAGAGACTGTAAAGTGCTCAGCTGGACATGAAACAGATATACAACTACTCTCCCTTCATGGTTCATATATCACTGTAAGGATATAGGTTGAGACTCAAAGGTAGTTGATGCCTACATAGAAATCATCTTCTGGACACAGCAGGGCAGTTTTTCATAGTTAACTTGAAACCAGAGAGTACACAAATCTAAAACAAACAAAACAAATCTCACCATGAACAAGACAACTAGGCATGAAAACCCATTCTTAGACATGGAGCTACTAGCAAGTTTTAGCTTCTCGGAGAGGCAGAATCCTTGATCTCTAAGACTATAGACTCTGCTAAGCCAGCCACATCAGCAAAAGTCTACAAATTCACAAATACTTGCAGAGGAACAATTTGTCCTGATATTTCAAAAAGTGTTACAGAAAAGTATATAGCTAAGGAAGATCACTTCTAGGAAGGAAAGATAGAGTAGGATGAGCATGAACTAATAACTCCCATGAAACTCACTAAGAACTAATTAAAGTAAAAAACACATTTCCAGGAATCATTTCAGTAGCTTCTTATTGTTGTAGACACTGAGCTTCCACTATAGTGGTGGAGTGGGGACTGTCCTGAAACCAATGCTAATGTGATCATATTATACACAGAGTAAATTGTCAAAAGCTTGATTCTTTGAATACACCTGGTTCTGTTGAGTTTGAAAAGCTACCCGGTCTCCTTTTCTCTCATCAAAGAAATTCAATATTGTCCTTGAAAATCTGCAGTAGAATAGCAACAAGGAGTGATTGAAAATTCAGGCAAGATCGCTGTATAATGAACTATAGCAATGTTTAGCACAGAGTTTGATTGTTTAGACTAACTTCTTAGTATCAAGCAACACTCACCCTTCATGTTCATCATAATGAAGAACACCAACAAAATTTGGCCAGATTCTCCTTTAACACAATGAGTGAAATGCTGGCCTTTCATTAACACCACTGTGGCTTCCTTTACTTTAAGAACTCTGAAAAAGGATCGCCTTTATGTCAGTGTATCTCCATTGGAGACAAACATTTACTACATATATGAATCACTGTTCAGGGCCCTCAAAGTGAAATTCTTGATGGACTTTTAATATAACAGACAACATTCATAAACTTCTTGTACAAGAAACAGGTACCTTTCCCTAAATTCCACTTCAAATTTGGATATAGTTAAATAATGTTAATATATTTAAATTCACAAGTCAAATTTATTATGAGTTCTTGTACCTAAAACTGAATATTTAAATTTTTTATTATATAATATGAAGATTCTTTTATATGAAAAATTTAATGTTTAGAAGTATAAGGGAATTATTTAATTAAATGTTTTAAATTTAATTTCTGGGAGGTTCTCTTTTATAAGACATAGCATAAAGTTGTACTTTACTATATAAACTTTTATACTTACTCAAAAGGATCTAACAAAATTTGACACATTATTGAATTCTGAAGCATGATATTACTTTTACTGAAAAGTATTTGACTGTGGAGGCAACTATCTAGAACAAAGATTGTGGAGAGATTGTATTTATATCCTGTGCCAATTCTGCTGAGTCTCATTTGAAAAGACACTACAGCATATTTTGCACTAAATGGAAGTAGTTTAACTAAAGGCCAACAAACATTACTATGGTCTCAATTAATAAATAATCTAGGTTTTAATTAATATATACTAATTAAATTAACAATAATGGTAGTAAAAAGTGAAAATGTTGATGTAGTTGCCTACATATACAAAAAGTATAGATATATTTACATCGAAGCATAAATTCAAGATGGCCTTCAAGAGGAGTGTTTTATTTTTGAAAGAACATTTGATATCTGCTATTAGAAAATATCTATGGAAAATATTTTTTTGTTGTGTTACATTTACTTTGATTTTTTAAAATTATAACTTCCAGAAAACTAATCAAGCATTTTTTTCCAAATAGAGTATTCAGATGAAAAAAAAATAGTGTCTTTACTTCCCAACACTCTATTTGAATGGAAGCTTCTAAGTACATAAAATGGAGTGCTACTTCTGAATATTGCAACTACATATTGCTGCTGCATATCACTTATTTAGTTCTTGGCCTGACTTTCTTCTATTGCTATGATTAACACCATGACCAAGAGCAACTTTGGGAGGAAGGGGTTTATTCATCTTGTAGGTTATATTCTATCATCAGGAGAAGCCAGTGCTTTAACTCAAGGAGTTAACGTGAAAGTAGAAACTGAAGCAAGAGGCTACAGTGAAACACACTTGCTGGTATCCTCTCCGTGTCTTTCTTATCACATTTCATAATACAATGCAGAACCAACTTCCCATGATGACACTGTTTACAGGGAGTTATGCTTCAAACATGAATTATTAAACAAGAGGTCAAAGGAGAGTGATTTGATGAAGACATTCCATTTAATGCTGTGTGTTTTATGCTCTTTCTGTCTCGCTGTATGTCTCTGATGAGAGCTGAAAAAAAAGAAACATGGACCTATGAGTATAGCAGAATATCATTAGGAGTTATTTTATCACTACTTTAAAAAAATGTCCAGTAAGATTTGGTTTTGTTCTAGGCTCCTGGACTATCTAGTCTTTGGTTATTGGTCACCCAAGCAGTGTTGGGTATGGGTTGCATCTTGTGTAGTGAGTCTTAAGTTAAATTATTTATTGTGTTGTAGGCAGAACACCATTGTAGGTAAAGGATTTGTGGATGTCTTGATGTTTCTTGGTGGTATGCAAACTATTTTCCTGTACTGAAAATACTAGAATATAGAGTAAATGCCACTTTGAATTTGTAAGGATGATAGTTTTCATTTTAAAACAACTTCTAAACAAATATCAAATTTAAAGCAACAAATCAGATGGTACTTTTTATATTATACTTTCCTCTGGTTCTTTTGTCTCTTCTCTCTGAGGAGGAAACTGGAAGCCAATGATATTTTCTACATACTTTTTCTTGTCTCACATGTCTATGAACTCTTGCCTATCCTTTCATGTACTTTATGAATTTGGAAGTTATTATAATTATGTTTCTGTCACTATGATAAAGTGTATTTGTTACATTTTTCTTTTCTACCAGAGACAAGTGTTTCTGCCTGTCTTTTCCCATAATCTATGTTCTTCACCTCTGGTTCATAAACAATTTCAAATCTGAATGTAGAGATCCTGAAAACTTTGGCCACAGTAAGTTTTTGATTGTATAATGAGCAAAAATTAATACAAAATGAACATCACATCTTTCTTGAAACTTTGTCCATGATAAGGCTTCTGTATCCTTGTTTCTGGAGACTCAATGTGGGTTGTTTATGGCTTCAACCTTCATTCAATACACTAGGAATGAATTTCCCAAACACCTGGAGAAAATCAGAGACTATGTATGTCCTTAATATTGATTTTTTTTTACTGTACTTACAAAGTATTCTGCATTTAATAGAAACACAATGACTTAAATATGGCAAGCAGATTCTTTAATATATTCCTATTCCATTCCTCTTTAAATACCCACTAAATATATCTTTGGATTAGATTGAGAATCTTTAGTCTTTTAAATTGCCATCTGAGTTACATGCTTGTGTTTTATTAATGAGAACCTCTAGTGAATTTTGTCTTGCAATTGGGGAAGAATTAACAAAAATTTCTGAGTAACCCTGCAACATATTTTGCTGTATTATATTATTAGTTCAACCATAAATTATTAGTGCTGATAATTATAAAATCAATATATTGAATATTTCTAAAACTGATGAAGACAGTGTGTATCCTGCAGTATCAAATATAAAGGTTTCTACAAGATCATAATTCTGAAGACAACTGAGTTCAGAAGTCTTTTGTCTCAGAGACTGTAAGACCTGATTTTCACAATTTTGTTGATCTTTTCCTAGACTAACATGTCATTTGGCAAACTCTTGAGTCTTTGAAAAATAAAATAAAAGTGAATTTAGTAATCATCTCTCTTCAGCATTAATAGATTACAAAGAGGGCAGGTTTTTTGTATTCTTAACCATTTTTATTCTAGAAAAGCTATTAATAGCAAGTAAGAAGGAGCTAGAAATGTGCTGATTACTCACATAGCATATCAGCAGGATCAACCTCCCACTTTTCTGCTGATTGAATTCTCTACTTGTGTGAGATGATGAGGGACCTAGATATGTATATATATGTATATATATATATATATATATATATATATATGTACATAGCTATATATATCCATATATATGGATATATATATATATCCATAGAGCTCATTTACTGTCTTTTTTACTGTTTATTTTATTTATTTTTCATTTCAAATGTTGTCCCCTTTTCAGAGTTTCCCCTCTGCATCTCCCATCCCATGACCCCTTTTCCTGCCTCTGTGGGGGTGCTACCCACCTACCCATCCACTTCATCCTCACTGCCTTACCATCACAATATGCCAGGGCATTGAGCCTCCATTGATGCCAGATAAGGCAATCCTCTGCTACATATGCAGCTTGAGCATTGGTTCCTCCATGTGTACTCTTTGGTTAGTTTAGTCACTGGGAACTCTGGGGTGTCTGATTAGTTGACCCTTCAGGTCCTCAATCCTTACCCTAACTTTTATATTGGTGTCCCTGTGCTCAGTCCAATGGGCATCTAGGAGCTGGTTCTTTGAGAAAATCAACAAGATGAATAAACCCTTAGTCAAACTAACTAGAGGGCACAGAGACAATATTCAAATTAACAAAATCAGAAATGAAGAGACATAACAACAGACACTGAAGAAATTTTAAAAAATTATCAGATCCTACTAAAAAAGCCTATACTCAACAAAAACTAGAAAATCTAGATGAAATGGATGATTTTTCTAGACAGATACCAGATACCAAAGTTAAATCAGGATGAGATAAACAATCCATAACCCCTAAAGAAATAGAAGCAGTCGTTACAATTTTCCCATCCCCCACCCCCCCACACACACACAAATTCCAGGACCAGATGGTTTCAGTGAAGAATTCTATCAGATCTTCAAAGAAGACCTAATACCAATAGTTTTCAAACTATTCCACTAAATATAAATAAAAGAAACTCTACCTAATTTGTTCTATGAAGCTATGCTGATACCTAAACCATTCAAAGACTTAACAAAGAAATAGAACTTTATACAAATTTCTCTTATGACTATTGATGCAAAAGTAATAAAATTCTCACAAAATGAATCCTTTTACTGTCTTATGTAGCTCTTCTGTTCTGTATCACTAAATCTATTTGCTTATGCTTTCCTTTTTGCTGTTAAAACAATGTAGCTGTCTCAATTTTTTTTGACTGGTAATATTCCTTTTTTAGGGTTTACGGAGGTTATATCTGTGCCCTGTGAAGATCTCTTTGGTCTTATGTCAACCCCTAGTTAATGCATTTGTTTTCTGATTGTGCCAGAAAGAATGAATCATGGTTTATATTCTTCATAATGTGACTTTGCAATGAATACTTAATTTTTTGATGGATTATGCTACCCATTAGTTAGGAATTCAAGTTTTGATTCCAACTTACCTTGATGACTACTATTCTACACCTGTGTATTATATGGCATTTAAGCTGTTATAGTTATCTTTTACCATATTCATTTGTTTATTGATTTATATTCTCCCTTTCTACCTTTTATTTCCTGGTCAGATCCCATGTCAGAACCAATGAGGTATTAAATTTTCTGCAAAGTATTTTCTTTTATTTTATTGTCTGATAATAATACAATTTCTTTTTGTTTAGTTGCAAGATTCAGTAGATCTGGTTATTGTACCTGGAGTGAAGGAAGTTCTATATCACGAGAAACATCAGGAAAAAGGTTTCAGAGTTCTAAAGATCTGTGTTTAGAGATGCTATCCGGAAATAGTGACTAATGTTGTTGAATCACCTGCTGAGGAGGAAAAGCATTATCTCTTTGGGAAGGCCATATTACTTAACTGTTGCTCCTAGGTCCTGTGTGCTTTGGGGCCATCCGTCAAAATCATTCTCATGGCCCTAACAAATCACTCTTATCATAGCACTTTGTGGACATCATACTTGCTTCACAGAATATAAGGAAGTCAAAGAAGTACAGGTAAGGTATCACTTTAAACTCCTTTATGGCAATAAGAAACAGAACCAATAACTGTGAGTTGTAACTCTCACAACACACAGTTAGTAAAAATAGTTCACCAGTGCTTACCATTAGTCTTGCAATTGTCATTCGGTATGAAACACCAGAAAACAAGTCGAGTTGATATAAAAATGATAGGCAAGGCTCAATGTTTCTTTAAGAAACTTCACTGTAACTGAGGAAGACCTATTCTTAACCAAAGAAGTAAAACTATTCTTAACCAAAGAAGAATCATTTATTGTCATGACAGTGAGTGATGGCCCGGTCTCTAAAGGTATGGTTGATCAGCAAGAACCTCGAGAATAAGTCATTGATATTTTGGAGTTTCATTAGGACCTAAGTAATGATGATGATTTGATTGCTTTTAGTAATAGATGTCAGTCATCATCAACTTCCTTTCTCTTTACTGTTTTGTATCCTTTACATGTTCTTCATGTACCAGATAGAAATGTATAGAGAATATATGATATGCACATTTTTGTGTTGGAAAATGAAATCTCAGTGACTCAAAGCCTGGTAAACAATGAGGAGTATTGTGTGGGGATTTTCAGCCACATATGTAAGCTCCATTTCTTGAGGTTACTGTGAGGAATACAATAAAGTATATCTAAGGTCTATGATCTCTGCAGCCTTAGGGAGTTTGCTAGATTTACAATACCAAGGTAGAATTTCCTCATACTAATGGATCCTTAAGTCCATTTAGACAGAAGTTGTTTTTCCCATTGATGAAAGACTTTTGGAAATGCCAGGGAGACAAACTTTTATTTTAGTGGAATTAGTTTTGTGATAATGATCTAAGTGCTAAAAATCATGATGGTAAAAATAATAACTTTTTAGTTATATACCCAAAAGAAACAGATCATTAACTAGGGAAGTTGCTTGTGAGAGAAAAACAAAGAGTGAGACTGAATGCCTGAAGTTTGTAACTCTTGCATCAAGTTTGAAGAAGAGGATTTTATAAGTTACTCTTTCTTTAAGATGAATGCTTTTCCAAATTATCACAGGTAATGAACCAAATTCTTACCCTCACCCAATATCTGTGCCACCCTCCAAGCAGAACTATTGTTCATTGAAACAGTTGGTGAATGACTTTATGGATAGACCATCTTAATACCCACACCATTTCTTAAATGAATGTAACCTGT
>JADRCD010219573.1:0-14718 GCA_019843815.1 Montemys delectorum
CTGGTTGAGGGAGTCATGGGAGAGCTGTCCCCGAGGATATCAGCATGCAAGAGCTGGCTCTAACAATCAACAGCAGTGGCATAGATGAGGGATAGAAACCCTTCTCCCCACCCCCACCCCCCTTGACCCTTGCTGAATGCTTCAGGCAGGAGACTTGACTCTGGGGTCATGAGAACAGGAGAGTGGGCCCTGCCCCTCACTTGGGCAACACAGTAGAGCTGACCTTGGTGGTGGTGGGGTATGGAGGGGGAGCAAGTGTGTCCCTAGGACATAAGTGTGGGAAAACTAGCTCCACAAGAGGTGGCTCTTGTTGGCTGTGTGGTGACATGGAAAGAGAGATGTCCTCCCCCACCCTTGCCCCTTACCACCTATGGCACACAGGAGAACTGTCTCTGGGTTATGGCAGCAGAAGAGCTGTTCCTGTCCTTCGCTTGGTGCAGTGCTTGGGAGAGCAGGCCCTGCACCTTTCCTGGGCAGCACAGCCCTTGATGAGCCCAGGTGAGCCAATGCCAAAGATTGCAGGTAAGCTGGCCCCAAGGGCATGACTACAGGAGAGCCTGCCCTGCCTCTTGTCTGTTGCAGTACCCAGGAAAGTGGGGCATGCACCTCACCTGGGTAGCACAGTAGAGCTGGCCCCGATGGCATGGGTGCAAATGAGCCAGCCTAAGAACATGGATGTGGGAGAGCTGGCTCTGTCTCTTGCTGACTGTACCATTGCATGGGCCAGCCGGGGTAGGGCAGGAGTGCTTGCTCCGGTGGTGAATGCAGAAGAAATGGTAGGCTGACCAGCTCAGATACCTCTCAGGTCCAGATCCAGGGCTTTGGATTGACCCACTCCAACATCTATTCCATTGATGAACTGTTAGAGTGTGTAAAGGGGCCAGTCCTGCAGATCCATACCTGCAGGATCTCCATGACATAGGACAACAACAGGATATCAGAGAGAAGTCCCAGTGAGGATCCAGTATTGATACAGTAGCAGAAGCCAGAGCCTTCGAATCACAACAATGAGTCATTACAGTGAACATTTACCATCAGTGTGGACAAAAGGGTATACCATGGGACGGTCACGCTCTACAGCTTCCACAATGAGCTTTTTTCCCCTTCTTTTTCCTCTCTTTTTTGGGGGAGGTTGCAAGGGTGGAGGAGTAGAGGAGTAGGATTGGGATGAATGATGTGAAATTCAAAAAGAACCAATACAAAGTTTTTAAAAAAGGTTACTTTTAATCTAAAAAACAAAACCAATCAAACGAGAGAGCATAGCTTACTGTAGACCTATGCGGCATCCTCCTGTTTCTAGGATAAAACTGTGTGATGTGTTTAAACTTAGACGATCCAGTACAAATGTGATCTGGAAGGGTAAAAATGCACCCGACAGGGAGCACATGCGTGTGAGCCCCCAGAACCGGAAGTTGTTCAGGGAGAGCTGGAGAAGATGAGGGTGAATGTGAGACCAGGGAGTTTCCCATGCGCTACTGGACACCACGAACCCCACACACTTAGGTGACACTAACTTAATAAAAGCAGCTTTTCTGTCTTCAGTGACAAACTAACTTTTACTCTAACGTCATAAATTTATAGGCCTAGGTTTTCTTTTTTAAGTTTGGTTCTTTTGTGACACTTAACTTGAGACACAAACACATTGTGAAACAGTACAATACACATTGTTGGTAGACTTTTTATTTTCCAAAACTTTTTTTTTTTTTTTTGTTAAAATAAGTGTCATGCACACATAATAAGCCTTGAAGTACTGAGATGGTAATCACCATTGTTAGGCTCCTATACCTCTGTGTCGTGGCCTAGGTTCTCTGGGGAATAGCACACAGAGAGGTCATTGCCTCTGGCTGCACTTTGACCTCTGGACAGCTGAGGACCCACCTGATGCTCCCCTTGAGGGATAGTTTTGTTTTGTTTTGTTTTGTTTTGTTTTGTTTTGTTTTTAAAGATGTAGTTATTTATTATATGTAAGTACACTGTCGCTGTCTTGAGACGCACCAGAAAAGGGCATCAGATCTCATTACGGATGGTTGTGAACCACCATGTGGTTGCTGGGATTTGAACTCAGGACCTTCAGAAGAGCAGCCGGTGCTTTTAACCACTGAGTCATCTCTCCAGCCCCGAAGACTACTTTAAGGTGACACTATTTTCAGAAATACATTTGTGCTGAATTGCTTTAACCGCTTGCTTCCTTTTAATCAGAGATGTGTGTGTAAGCAGATACTGCACCATGAGGAAAATCAGGAATGTCCCCACTACAGGAGTGGTCACCGCACCCAGGAAAGCCTCTCGCCTTCACCGTAGCCCGACTGGGTTTTGCAACATTCTCTTCTTTAAATCTTTTGAAGTCATGGACCAACCTCAGTGTCTTCTCCAGAAGACACTTGCACGTTCCGTAGTGATGTTACCCAAAGTCCAGCAAGGCTTTCCATGCTACTATGGGATGTTCAGTCCCTCCAGAGTCTGCCTCAGCTGCAGTGAAGGCCCTGCTTAGGTGACAGACCTTCAAAACTGCCATAACTCCTTGAAGCAATGGCAGGGTCAAAGAGGTTATATTGTGCAGAAAGAAGCACTGCCCTGTTACTGTGATAATGTTGTGTTCAGTTGATATCCCTGAGAGGTCTGCTCTTTTCTGAAGGGAAATAGAGGGGTGGATCTTGGAGAGAGAGGTGTGTGTGCTGGTGGAATTGGGAGGAATGGAGGGAAGGGAAACGGCAGTCAGGATATGAGAGAACAACACATTTTTAAAAAGAGAAGAAGTGAGCTAGGTAGAAGGAAGAGGAGGAAGAGGAGAAAGAGGAGAAAGAGGAAGTGCCAAACCATTATCATCAACAAAACTTCAGAGGTGCACTGAGCACCCAGATAATGCTTCCACATCTTGCCAGCAGCAGGTAAACTCTTTAGCCAGCAGCCGAGAGCTCCCTGACTTCTCACAGCTCATGTGAACCACTGGCAGTGCGTGCTTATTGATCCGTTTGAAGAGGCCTGGGAGTCTCACTGTTCCAGATCCCAGAAGGGTTTGGGTATGTAGCCTGCCATGCTGCCCTCAAGCAAGTCCATTGCCTTCTCCATTGGAGCCTTGAAACCTGGCACTGCCCTGGCTTCTTTGTGGATGGAAGCCAGACATCTGTTTCCAGGAAAGAGAGCTTCATCCACATGACAGATTTGCTCCAGCTACAGTGTTCTCCCGTAACACATCTATCTAGAATCTGTGTCTTTCAGTTGCCTTTCATCAGTGCTTGTGGGCTTGCCACTCATTCTGATATGAGCAGTGTAATAGCTATACTCTTGAATTGCTACGCCACTCCATGTTACTTATTGTTTTGGCTTGTGATCATCCCGGTACCAGAAATAGTATACTTTAGCATCTCATCTTTGTTGGACCATTAGTAGGTTCTCCATTCTTGATGTTGGCTCTTCTGGATCACTTGTTGGTAGTTTTTCAAATCCTTTCACAGACTCTGTCACTTAGAGATCAGAGCCTTGGCAGTGGACTGTGCCTCCCTTAAGAGTAATGGCCACCCATGATTGTATAATGTAGTAACTATGCCAGTCCCATAGCAGTTTATTCTCATTATCGAGCATCATGTGTTGAATATAATTTTATATGCTAAGCTTTTACATGACTGGCTGTGCAGTGAGTTTACTTACACTGGTCTCACTACAAACACACATTGTATCACCATTCTGTGGTAGTCTCTGGGCACTTGTGCATGCAGCCTCATCGAGCAGTATGTTGCTCTAGTGCATAACTCTCATGTGTGTTATTTATACTATGATGCATGTGCTAATGCTTTATCAATCTTGCTCTGGGGACTTCTGTTTCATTTTTAGTTCTTTATATTATCTGTGTACTGTTTTTTGATAATAACTGACAATATTGCATTATATAAAATGTGATTTTATATTAATTTTCTGTTGATGGAAACTTAATTATATTTCTAAGACTTTGTTATTGCTACTGATACCACTTGAATATTCTTGCACATAGTTAGGGCATGTATGCAGAAGTAGTCCTACTATGTGTTATGAACATAGCCTTCAAGTTTCCCACATGTGCCTTTGGCCTCCCTACTCAAAATGACTTTCTTAATTATTTACTATTTTCATGTGAAATGTTTAACTGTTATAAAGCAGTGGATTGATGGAGACATAGAATCAGCATCCATATTTGAGTCCTTTTAATCTTCATTCACTGTTCATCTTCAAATCTTTTAATATCAATTGAAATTAATATATCTCAAACCTAGAAATATTTTAGAAATTCTATAGAAAATTATGTTTTTTAAACATATAGACACAAGGTTGGGGTCAGAGTGTCAGCTAACTGGTAGAGTGTGTGCTTAATGTGTCTAGGGCCCTGAGCACAATCCATGAATCAAACATACACATGTACATGTACATATATAAGCAGATGTAAACAAAACATCATTATCATTTGTAAGTCATCCATATTTCATTAGATCAAATCTTCTCAATTGTTTTACTGTGAGGTTTATTTAAGAAGTAAGCAAAGTTTATAAATTAACATTGATTAGTGTCTTTAGTCCATAATCGTTCTCCTTGTCACCTAATGAAGAAAAAAAGTCAGGCTCTGATAGATATTTTTGCACTGAAGAATAATCTAGAAGCTGTTAATTTAAATCTCAGAAATATGCTGAAGGTATAGGTGTTTCGCAAACATTGGAAATTGATCAAAAAGATGAGGCACGGCATTTGTTTGTTGTTTTGGGGCATTGTGATCTCACAGGCTGGACTTCTCTCCGTCACTGGGGTTGGGGCTTGCTGATATATACCAGAGCATTCTTTTGTATCCAGGTTTTCTTCAGGAGAAAACGATAACCAGAGCGTAACCTGCCGGGGTTCTTTCATAACCCAGCTGGTGTGGGGATGGGAAATGTCTGATTCCAGACCACATTAGAAGTTTTCAAGCTTACCTGAGGGAAGAAAAAAGGATGTGTGAAATTCACAGTCTGAGGATCACTAAACATCTGAGAGTCAGTCACAAGAGACTCAATCTTGCTGTTGTATCAAGAAAACATACTGAAAGGCCATAAATTTTGAAAGAGTCAGTGTAAACACTGGACCCAAACTCAGATATGGCAAAAAATAAGAATTATGACACTAGAAGTTTAAAACAACCATACTGAACATATTAAGAGCTCTAAAAGATAAGGAGAGCCAGCATTCACAGCAGATGGGCCATGTGAGCAGAGACAGACATTCTAAAAACATCCACAAAAAAGCTGGACTGAAGTTATTTTAACAAAAATTAAGTATGTCTTTTAGTAAGATTATTAATAGACATGTCTGAAGCAAAACTCTCTGCTCTTGGGTATATTTCAGTTTAAACTCCCATAACTAAAATGAAAGCAGAAAAAATTTCCCAGAGTATCCAAGACTCTAGATATCCATAAAAGGTTAAAACAGAATGTGAATACTAGAAAGAGGGGCATTAGGAGAACTTCCCTCAAATCATGTCATGTTGGACCACAGACCCAAAGCTCAGAAAACACCAAACAAAATATATACCAGAATATATTGTGATACTCAGGCGTATTATTTCAAACTATTGAAGACACTGAAAACCCCTCAAAAAGTTAGATGAGTTGAAATATTACTCACTGGAGAATAGGAGTAAAATTTAAGATAACTTCTCTATAGCAGCCATACCCACAAGAAGAGATTCTAGCAACAGATTCAAAGGGTTTCAGAAAATAACAGCAGACGCAACCTAGAATTATTTGCCTTTTGGCCTTGTCCTTTGAAGGAAAGACAGAGTTTCCAGAAGGATAAAAATTAACACATTTGTTGCTGATAAAATTATCTGGAAAATGTTTTAAAATATATAGAGAGAAAACAAACGATATAAGCCAGAAATTTGGACCAATGTAAAGAAAGCAAGAACCCTGGAGAAAAAAATTAAGTAAAGATGAAATACAAGCTTAATTGACTCCATGCTTGCATGTGTGTGCTGCTGTGTGTAGTAGGTATGCATATATGTGTATATGTACATGTGTGCATGCACATGAAGGCCAAGTTCAATCTCGGGTGCCTTCCTTGTCTTTCTCTGCTTAGTTTTCGATGTAAAGTCTTTCACTGAACCTGGAGTCCCTTAATTGAGTAAGGTTGGTTAATAAGTTCCAGAGAGCCATCTCTTCCAGTTTCAATCTATATTACAAGGTCACAGTGGTAAGGCAACCTCATACCAGCCCAAAAAACAGACACATTGATCGGTGAGTAGACTTTAGGACCCAGATATAAGTTCACGTGGCCACAGACACCTTAATTTTGAGACAGGCGCCAAGAATATGTGTTGGAGAAAAGGCCTCTGTAAATAGTGCTGAAAAAAAGACGGGCTATCTACATGTAGAATGAAACTCGATCCTTCTCTCTCGCTCTGCATACAAATCAATTTCAAATGTCTAAAAGATCTCAACATTAAATCTTAAACTCTGAAACGGGTAGAACGACGAGTAGAATATACACTTCCGGTGAAGACTTTCCGAACAGGAGCCTGGTCTTCCAGGAAACAGAACTAGTAATAAAGTGGGACATCATGAAATGATAAAGCAATACAGGTTACTGCTATTGTTCTTGATTATCCTACTAGAACTTGATGGTAAGTCTCTCTTGCTAAAGACACCTCATACACATTTTGGCCACCAAACTGAGAGAAACAACAGCAGTACTGATCAGAAAGCTTCCTCCCTACTGGCTGGCTTTCCTAACACCAGAAGATGCTATGCAGGCTCTGACAGAGAAAAGTCATCAGCAGTCTTACCCAGCTCTGAACTCTGAAAGCACTTAGGTGGCCACCGTCAGATATGTGCACAGGCAGCCAGGAATACATGCTGTGGGGTCACCAAGCACTTTCTAACTGGATTTAGGGCCAGTTGTACAGGAGGGAATTCACACCTGATACTGTAAAACTGGCCAAGAACCCAAGGTTGGGAAACTAACAGGCATCAGGGGTAAAGCTGTTACTGTTCATTCACTAAGTGGACACTGTATCAAGCTGCCCTGCTGGTCTGTTTCTCTGCATCCACGGGTTAGTGCAGCACTTGGGTCTCATCAGAGACACATCTTGATTCAGTGCTGGCAGCTAATGCAGAAGCTCGCAACTAGCCACAGTACAGAGAATCAAGGGTCTTTGAAGTTCTTGGCCACAAATGGGGCGTCCATACAATACTGCCTCTCAAGGCTGTGGCGCCTCACCAGAAGAGTAGGTGGAGAGACCTTAAAGCAGAAACTCAGGAGGATGGAACCAAACTACCTTCTGAACATGACAGGTCTGCCCTACTCATGAACACATGGCAGCTCTTGTTGCCAACACAGGATCAAAACAGCCATCATTCCAACTTGGGGGAAGAGAGGCTCATGAGCACAGACCTCTATCTGGAGAGCTACGGACAGTTGATGGCTTCTGAGGAAGGAAGAGTCAGTTTTCTTTAAGGGTAGTATAGTCCCAATTCCATGAGTCAGCACAAAGTTCCCATGTGTGAACTTGTTAGAGAATTAATAACAATATCATAATTTAAAAATGCATACCACAAACCCTGGATTAACCATTAGGAAAAGATAAAAGAAAGAGGTGCAGTTGATATGCTGAGGGAAGAGAGGGCACGAAGTCCAAATGCCACTGAAGATCACAGGAGGCAGAGAGAGTAGAAGGAGATAACAGGAAATGATGGTAACAAAGAAATCCCGGGAAGTAGGGTAGGGAGGTAGAAGGTCAGCCACTTCATATATATTTTTATATGTTAGCAAATATATATATATATATATGTATATATATATATATACACATTACTTATTTATTGTGTGTATGTTTATGCATTCATGCACCCATATGCCATGGAACTCACATGGAGATCATGGGATAGGGGAGCCAACCAAGTCTTGTCTTCCATTATGTGGCTCCCAGGATCAAGTGCAAGTTGTCAAGCATGATGGTCATCTCCCCAGTCCCCTAGTAGCGCTTATCTTTTAGTTTGTAATTATCTTAATTTTAATCCAGGAGAATATGTATGTATGTAATTCCTTGGTCAGCAATAGTTCACTGCTTGGCTTTCTTCAGCCTCTTCACTCAGCTGTGAGCTGTGCTTTACTTACACTCTCTTCAACCCCAGAGTCTCTAAGGTATGCTTTGCTTGACTGATGACTGGGCACAAACATCCCATTTTTGTTTTGTTTTGTCTTGTTTTGTTTTGTTTTGTTTTGTTTTGTTTTGTTCTATGAATGATGGTTCAGGAAAAATGCCCTACTGTGTGCATGTTTTCAAATTTTTATTTTTAGAAGTTTAGACTTTATAATGAGCACATTTCTAGTTTCTTTGAATGCCTTTTATGCCTCTTTTTTATGTCCACTGAAGTTTTTCTTAGTTGTAATGTGTGGGAATTATATATAAATAGCTTTTCCAATTGTGAACAACCCATTTATTTCTAGACTTTATCTATCACTGGTGTAATGATTTCTTTCTTTCTTCCTTTCTTCCTTTCTCAAATTTTTACCTGATAATCCAGATGTCAGGGTTTTTTTTCTTTTTTCTTTTTGAAATTTTATAAACTTTATTGTAAAAACTCCTGCAAATAAAAGTAAAAACCACACACCAAAATAGCCAGAAATTTTTTAAATATAGTTAGTTACATTCTGTTCACTTTTCTTTAAGGCTTTTAAATCCACATTCGTTGATGGGATTGATCCATGCTTTTCTATTTTGGTTCAGTTTGGGCCAGATTTTGAGCGAAGTGTATTTTTGTTTTAGTTTTCGATGTCATCTATCAACCTACCCCTCACGAATGTTAACCCCAGGCCAGACCTCTGCCCTCTCCACCAGATCTGCTGTCCTTTGAACATCCGGCCTGAGATGCATGAGAAACGCTTCAAACTCTGCACATTTAGCCGAGTTCCTGATCTCCTCACATTGCTTTAGACAGGTCAGCCATAGCCATGTGGAGTCCATCACTCTGACTGCTAAGGCAATAACCATGGGTACTGCCCACATCCCACAGGATCGATCCATATCCAAGCTGTACTTGTAGTATAGAATTTGGGGGTGGGATGTACCCTATGCTCTAAGCCTGGTTTGGCCATCATTTCTCAATAAACCTATTACAAAACACAACAAAAACAGAGATTGATCCTATGTGGCCATATTTGGAAAATGGGCAAGGAGATCCAGGGAAGTCCTCAAGTCTGTCTTTGGGATCTTGAAATAAGATTAAATTTTAAATAGAAGGCAGGGACATGTACGTTTAAGCAGTCCCTGTCAAGGAGTGGTCCACCCCATCACTGAACTTCTGTTGCGTGGGCTGCAATTTTCCTGTAAGATGGTCTAAGAAGTTGTTGGTACTGTGTAAAATCTCTTTTGGGGAGATAAGGACCCCTCTGGTTGGAGTCTTTTTCTTCTCCAAGCATAAGATTCCAGGGAAAAATTTCATTTCATGGGGGGTCCATTGTTTCAATAGTCTGATAGTGAGATCAAGAGGCATGGCTGTCTCTTTAAACAGCTTCACGTCTGCCCAGGATCACACTTGGGATCCACTGCATCTCAACTCCATATCATTGCTCCCTCTCTGGCTGATTTTCCTCATCTCCTTCTCAACAGAGCATCAAACTTGTTCACAGACCAAAGAGCAGGACATCCCTTTTGAAATGTACACCTTAGGTGAATGTCCAACCAACATATTCACCTCACGCCCTGGCCTTCCAGGCTCTGTAGGTTCTAGTCCCTATTCCCCTGACCTTATCCTTGGCTTCCCCACTACTCTGGTTAGGTTGATGCCTACTAAATGGAACAACTCCTTTTTCTGAGATGCCTCTCCTCCACCATCCTCAGAACTTTCTCAGATGTTCAAGTGTCACTTTCTCAGTGGAACACCCATATCTTTCGTACTTTCTGTTTTCCAATCATGTACATACTACAGATAGCATTTTTTTAGGTCACTGTCTTGGACCCATGAGGCCTCTTGTTTACTTGTGTTCACTGACTCAGTTAGGTTTTCTGTTGATGTGATGAGACTCCAGGACTCAAAGCAACTTGGGAGGGAGCTTATGTCATCTTACATTCCCAGGCAACAGTCCATCACCAAGAAAAGTCAGGACAGGAACTCAAGGCAGGGACCCAGAGGCAAGAACTGAAGCCAAAGCCCTGGAGGGACATTACTTACTGGCTTGCTCCTCAAGGCTTGTTCAGCCTGCTTTCTTACAGCATCCAGGACTTCCTGCCCAGATGTGGCACCACCCACAGTGGGCTGGGCTCTCCCATATTAATCACTAAATAAGAAATACCTCACAGACTTGCCTAAAGGCTAATTTTATGGAAGAACTTTCTCAATCAATATTCTCTCTTCCTAGATATGTCTAGGTTTGGGTCAAGTTGACAAGAACCAACCAACACACACATTGTTCAGGAGAGCTATGAACAGCAACATTTAGTCAATTTCTATTAATGTGGTTTCAGGGACCAAACCACTCTGGTCACTGTCACATGTAGTAACTGCTAGTGTTGCTTGTTTTGTGCATGAGTAAAATTGGTCTATAAACTCTATGTAATTCTTGCTTAACTTAGTTATCAAAGGAATTTGAGAAGCATTTCTTCTTTATCTATACTTCTTGAACAATTTGTATAAGATTGTAATGGAAACTAAAACTTCAGAGCTTTAAGTCTTATTTTTTGTGTGTGTGAGAACGTTTTTAAATGATATAACTTAAGCCTTTATCTTTTTATTTATGAGTAGTTTAGTAAATTTCTCTGTAAGTGCAGCAAATGTTTCAAGTTAAACACACACACACACACACACACACACACACATGACATACACACTCACATTTGAATTAAAACTATCTAAAGTTTATCAAAATTGATAACTCAGATTTTGTCTCAACAGTCCCATGCTCTGGTCTCCTGTGCTCAGTTGCTGCCATGTTGGGCATCGCAGATACAAGGATCCCTCATAACAGCGCAACCCAGCTACCTCTATAAGGAGCTCCATTTCACCTGTCATAGCCCAACATGCAGCGCTCCAACTTGAAAGACATTTTTAGCATGAGGTTGGAAACAACATCTACCACCCACAACCTACACTGACACCGACTACCCCGTGTTCTTCATTGTTCCACTGCCCCTGAAAGAACATTTCAGAAGAAGAGAGATGTTTCTAACTTGCTCATTTCTAAAACTCTGGAGTATAAAAGTGTCTGGAAAGAGTAGGTACTTGAAAACGTAAATTAAATGCATGGAGTAGATTGAACAAGAATGAAATTACCAACAGTGAAGCAAGAATTGTAGTTTTAAAACAAGAATAAAGTTGTGCGTGGTATTATTATGTTCTTTTCACATTAACATCCTTTGTTTCTTGTTATTCTTTTTTGCCTTGTTTGCTTGCTTTCATTGCTTTGGTTATTTTTTTGTGAGGGAAGACTTACTAGTGTCTTACTATTTGCTTAGTACATACACTGTACGCTACTACCTACTGTTTTACCATGACTAACCTGGACCCCACTGCCATCTCCAGTCCTAGGATTGCATGTATCACCACATCCAGAACAATATCATCTTTTATTCCTTGTATTTTCTCTTATTCCTTCTTATTCTCTCATTTGTTTTCCTATTAACCAGTTTCGTCAGATTCTTGCTTTATTGCAGTGTTTTTAAAAGCAGAATTTTACATTGGTTAATACTGTCCTTTGTACATTTCTTTTCTTGGTGTTGTTTTCACTTCATTTTTACTACAGTCTTTAGAGTTCATCCCACTGATCTTGTGCTAACGTCTTTGTCTTCCGACATTGCTCAATGCTATAAAACCTTTTCTTCAATATAAACAAAAAAGTGAACTTAAGTCTCCTTGCCTTAATCCTCTCACTGGACACTAAGTCTAGTGATATTTCCAATTTTACGAAATTATTAAAATTTCAATGTTTTCTTTGGTCCACAAGGTAACAGGAATGTGAGGGTTTTCTTGGGTAAACAGAGTGGGGTTTGTTATTAGTTTCCTAATGCCAAAGTATATGAAGCTGCTTTTAATTATCCTGCATCACAGTGAGAAAGCTTTCCCCCAAGAATGCTGCATATTCTTAGGATTTTGTTAGAGAGAGAGAGAGAGAGAGAGAGAGAGAGAGAGAGAGAGAGAGAGAGAGAGAATAAACTCATGAATGCTTGAGAAGAATGCCATTTTCAAAGCTGTTGGGTAGAATGTTCCTAATGTCCAACAAAGCTTTTAACCAAGGGTGCTGTGGGCACAAACAAAGAGAAAGTCTCTTTTCTGCTAATCTTTGAGTCTTCTTCTAGTCCTATTTACTGATAGTCTAGCATGGATTCCGACCAGAAAGTGCCATACTCACTGTAGGTCCCCACCCCAGGACAGCACAGTGGGGTGTACACAGAAGGGCTTAAAGGGACCATGCTTTAAAAGCTGTGGCAAAGCCTTGAAGCTATGATTGAAATAAGCTTATCTGTCTGCACGTGAGATTGCCACGTACTGACACCAATAGTACCACCAACAGCAAGCCATGGCTAACACGTGGTGGTAGAGCTGAATCTCTTACCTGGATCCATTCACAACCACCCAGGGAAATGGGAAGGCAGTGGTATTTTTTTAATGGTTATTTTATTTATTTACATGTCAAATGTTGTCTCCCTTCCCAGTCCCCATCCCATCTCCCCCCCCTTTTAAGAGGGTGCTCCCCGACCCACCCTCTCCTACCTCATCCCTCTATTATCCCCCTACACTGGGGCATCAAGCCTCCACAGGACAAAGGATCTCCCCTCCCAATGATGCCAGATGAGGCAATCCTCTGCTATATATGTAGCTGGAGTCGTGGACCCATTCATGTATGCTCTTTGGTTGGTGGTTTCTTCCCTGGAAGCTCTGGAGGGTCTGGTTGATTGATATTGTTGTTCTTCTTATGGGGTTGCAATGCCCTTCATGTCTTTCAGTCCTTCCTCTAGCTCTTGCATTGAGGTTCCCAGGCTCAATCCGATGGTCAGCTGTATCTGCATTTGTTTTAGTCAGGTACTGGCAGAGCCTCTCAGAAGACAGCTATACCAACCAGGCTCCTGTCAGCAAGTATTTCTTGGCATCAGCAATAATGCCTGGGTTTTGTGTATACAGATGGGATGGACCCCAAGGTAGGACCTTTCCTTCAGTCTTAGCTCCACTTTTTGTCCCTGTGTCTCCTTTAGACAGGAAGAATTCTGGGTTGAAATTTTTGAGATGGGTGAGTGGCCCCATCCCTCAACTCAGGGTCATGCCTATCTACTGGAGGTAATCTCTACAGGTTCTATCGACCCTCTGGGTCCTGGGAAGCTCTCCCTTTCCTGATATTTCCCCACTGCTACATATTTCTATTCATTTTCCTGACCTTCTGGACTCCTCTCCTGTCTCTTCCCATACCTGATCCTGCCTCCCCTTTCCCTCCCCCTCCTTTTTCCCTCCTAGGTCCCTCAGTGATATTTTTAATAGTTCTTTGAAGTGTTTTGCATTTTCGTGTGTCTTGTCTTTTCAAGGGAAGCATTCCAGAGTCAATGGTACATGAATTTTGTTCCATGCGAAGTACAAAGTAGGACAGTCACCCGCACAGCAAGTGTGCCTTCATCACTGCACTCTCCATCAGCCGGTGCACACGACATGCCATTCCTCGGGTTTCACTGATGTTCCTGGTCTCTGTCACTCATGGCTGGTGAATGAAGCTCTGTACTACAAAGAGTCAGTGCTTGTACTCAACTGAACTGAGCTAAGCATGGGAACCATACAAACAAAAAAACCAACCTGCCCTCATGGGCTATCAACAGATGACTTAGGTCAGATGAATTCAACAGTGGTTACAGTAGAGTTACTGCTCCATTGCAAGAAACTATGGAATTGGCCTAGCCCAGCTGCCTTGAGAGATATGTGTCATAGGTTTTTCAGATTGGAGTCTGTGGCTCCTGAGGCACAATGTACCTTCTAGTTCCTGAGAGACTGATGCACTCCCTCAGGTCATTTTGTGTTTCTCTATATTTGTTCCCTTAGTAGTCAAGGAAGCATGGAAGCTTGGTCTTAGACATTAGCCTTGTGTTTCCTGAATAGCTTGCAAACTTCATTGCATCCCGGCAAATACAACTGTATTGATCCTGGCTATTACCGTTACATTCTGTTTCTGATAAAGCTATAAAAAGTCTATTGCTCTGAATAAAATTGTCACAGTCTCAGAGTTGTTGTGACTCCTCCACTCTGAGCCTGGTTTCATCCCTTTGGTCATATCAGGTGACCCTGGCCCCAATAAGTCATCGTGGATGCTTACACTCCATCCATTCCCAAGCTACCATCTCATCCTCGTGTTGTTTGACCTGAGATACCTGAGTTCCCAAGCTTCCTGTTCTCCATCCCTGCAAGTCACCAGCTGTACAACACTTTCACTGTGACATCTTCAGGTTCTATCAGTTGCATCCCACCAAGCCTTGCATTCTACTTTAAGTCCCTCTGTCTGTCAACGACTTGCTTCTGGCTACTTGCTGAACATTTGTGTGACTCCACATTTCTTCATGGACCCCCCCTCCCATCAGTGCAGCCAAATAAGAAGTGGGTGTCTATTACTAATTTACACATCTTGGGAAACTAATCCCTCTTCTGTTCAGAATGGAGCCACATTCAGACTACCTTATCCAAAATTATGATTCTGGCTTCCAGAATGATTAATAAACAGAAGAGTGTATTTTCTCATCCTCTGGGGGAAAAC
>JADRCD010219574.1:0-24470 GCA_019843815.1 Montemys delectorum
TGTGTGTGTGTGTGTGTGTGTGTGTGTGTGTTGAGAGATGGCTTGACATCTGAGTACTGGTTTACCTAAAACACAAGACTGGGACAAGACATGCTATATAGAATCATTGGCACTGCTCCGGGGCTTCACTGCTCCTTTATCATTAGTCTTTACTCTGTAGCAAACAGAAAGGTGGGTAAAAGGGAGAGAGGGAGGGAAGAAAGAAAGGAAGGGAGGAGATAGGAAGGGAAGGAGGGAAGGTAGAAAAGAGAGGAGAAAATGGGAGCGGAGACCCAAAGAGTCTTTGTTCCTTTGAGTTTACACATGGAACTCCATCTGACCAGCAGAACAGGATGTTTCAAGAATGGCGTGGTCACAGGCGTGAAGAGAGGCTCAGGGATTGGACCTTTTTATTCTGCTTCTGTCTTTGTTAAGACAAGTGCTTGCCCAAGCTAGCAGCTCACCTCATCTGTATCATCTTACATGACCTCAAACAGCCAATGCCCAGGCTGTCCTGAACTTCTGTGGTTATTTGTAATATATCATTAGCTGACTCATATTTACTAATGTACAGATAGATAGATAGATAGATAGATAGATAGATAGATAGATAGATAGATAGATAGATAGATAGATATAAAATCTCAGAAGAGTCTATAGATGATAGAAATGGCATTTGATTCCAGCGAGGCTATCAACTCCTTGAAATAACTAAGAAATGTTTCCCTGTGATAACCTACTCTACCCAGAGAGCAAGTATCAGGGCAGTGCTTTTTCACAAATGTCATTTACTTTGGTCTTCATTAAATAGAAATTGATTTCTCAGAAGAAAAACAAAACAAAACAAAACATTTTTTTCAAAATCAAATAGCCAAAAAATATCTAAGACTAAACATACTAAAGTTTTAACTGAATTAAATTTTAATTAAATAAAAATTTCTATTTATTAAGTTGTAAGTTGATGACAATCAAGATATTTCCAGAGGACCTTTGAAAGATGGATTTGTATATTAAGGATATGTGATAAGGCTCTTTCTACAGCCAGCCAGAATTGGTTCTCAATTCTAAAGTGTGATAGCTATAAGGGTTTTTAAAGAAATTCATTGTTCAGCCCCAGTCTCTTATGAAATTACAAAGCAATGTCTACATGGTAAACGCTTATCAAGTTGATCAGGACCTCTGCCACCTCCTCCATTAACACAGCCTTTATCGTCATCCAAAGGTGAAGTGAAGGGAGGTATAGTCCGAAGAGAAAAACTCAACTGGGAGGGATGGCTCAGAGGTTAAGAGCTCTGACTGCTCTCCCAGAGATTCTGAGTTCAATTCCCAGCAACCATCTGCAATGGAAGCTGATGCCCTCTTCTGGTGTGTCTGAAGACAGTGACAATGTACTCACATACATAAAATAAATAAATAAATCTTAAAAAAAAAAAAAGAAATGAACTTAAAAAAAAATTCAGCTGAAATGAGTGGAATGAATCAGATCGGATCAGGCAAGGACACAGAGCAGCCAATGGTTTCCTTAAGAAAATCTGTCCTTGCATCCCCTCTTCGATATCAAAGTTGAATAAAAACTAATATAAAAACACCAATCAGGTAGTGCTGGCCTTTCTACCTGGAGTAGGTCATAGCCAAGGTGTATCTTACAGCCTCTCTGTCCCTAGCTTGCTTAGTTATGCATCAGAAACAGGAGGACAGACAGACTCCAGGCTGTGTCTGGAGCACTCGCCCTCAGCCCTTGCTACAGACGCTCCTACATGCTTTCCTTGCTGCCTACGTTCCTGGCCATCTGTTACCATGGCCCTGTGCCAGCTTGTAGGAGAGTTGACTGGCTTTGCCAAAGCCCAGGGGCCAAGAAAAGGCTTTAGACAAGAAGCCCTTACAGACCTCATACAGATGCCCAAAGCCGGCCCGGGTTGCTTTCATCTCTGCAGAGCATTGCTGAGAGAGACTTTTTTTCCTTCCTTGCTGCATGACATTGTGATTCACCTGTTGATTTAGTTAGTTGGGTCTCTAATCTAAAAGTCAGGAGAAAAGAAAAGAAAAAAAAAACAAACTATGAACCATGTGTAGACACCTGTAGCTGCCAAACAGACAGGTGGTGTTATTGCCTGCTTCTTGGCAGGGGTGATGGGAAACTGGGCTTTCCATCAACACACTGCTAGTGTGGCCTCTCCTTCCCACAGTTCCCCTTTAACAAGGTGAGTCCCCCCCCTTCATCCCCTTCATCCTTATACTACTGTAAGACGTACAGAAACTTCCCTTGTTCAGTCCTGTCCACACAAATTAAAATGGGAAATGTTAAAATCCATCCAAGTAAGTGATAAGACACACACGCACGCACACACACACACACACACACACACACACACACACACACACACAAAAGAATTCCAAATGAAGTGCTTTGATGAAGTAGTTTTTATCTATAACTGGAATGTCATTTACCAGGACGGTGGATGTCATATAACTTTGCAGCACGCAGAACCAGTGGCCTAAAAGCCTACTGGAAGGCATTAGGACAAAAATCTTCACCAAATGACCAAGAGGATTTTTAGTTTATATTCCATTTGACTAGCTTTAAAAGAGTAAAATGAACTCAGATATCCAGAACATGTGGGAGTAAGTAAGTACAATACACACGCTTGGGGGATGTGGTGATGGACAGACACTGGCATGCCACCAAGAGAACCTGGGCACCAGAGTTCAGACAGTGCCTGACTCTGAGAAGTTTGGCTTTTCAGAAATGTCCAATGTTCACTTGTTGAACAACTACAAGTCATTCATCTAGCCGATGTGAGGCGCCCGGTGAAAGGTTAGGAATCGAAACACAAATCAGCCAGCACATCTTCATCAGGAACTCAGTATCAGCCCACTAGGGGAGATGTGACCTCATGCACATAAGCAAAGTAGATAGACCTGAGATGTACGCCAGCAGCATGAGGGAGTGTCAGGTGGCAGACATTTGCCCAACACTTCTTAGGAGACCTCAAAGGAATGTTCATCTGTTGTTCAGCTTTTATTAGTATATGATAATTGTACAAAGTAGTGGGTTTAATTTGGACACTTTCATATATGTACATTCTGTACTTTGAACATTTTAACTTCATTATCTGCCCTCTGCCCTAATCCATTCCTCTTTGCTAACAGTTTCTCATACATACATTTTTAGGTCAACATTCCATGGATGACAGAAACAGGATATTTGTTTTCCTGGGTCCAGCTAGTTTTGCTTAACACAATGCTCTCCAGTCCTGTGCATTTTCCACAAAAGGCATAATTTTATTCTCCTTTATGGCCAACTACAACTCTAATGTTTAAATCTGTCACTTTTTTATCACTTATCTATCAGGGAGGCCTTAGGCTGACTCCGTGACAGGGTTACTGAACAGTGCCAGGGGAGCAGCTGTGCTGTTTGCAGATGTCTCTGGTATGCAGTGACTTTGACTTCTTCAGGTGTATGGTTTGGCTAGATCATATGGAGATGCTATTTTTACTTTTTTTTCTTTTTTGAGAAAACTTAGTTCTATAGCTGGAGCTATTCCTTTATAACAACATTTTCAAAAGATAGGATGCTCAAAGGCAGGCTTTGTGCTGGATGCAAATTCCTATGACACGAGAGTCTTAAGTCACAGACCTTCCTTACCAGGTCAGATGAATCTCAGAGCTGTTTGCTATTCAATATTAGAAAAAACTTTCATAGGTTGCATTTTAAAAGAGACTATAAAATGGGGGAAGGGTTATTTGATTATTCTTTGTCATCTCAGAGAAAATTTTGTTGTTGTTTTTTAAAAGGCAACAGAAATCAAAATGAGAAACATGGGGAAAGCATGCAGTACTGCAGAAATAAAGGGTGAGAATTATTATTTACTTCTGAAATGCCTTTTCTTTACTCAACAGACAAAAGGCAAGGCTTTGCTTCACATGCAAGGAGTGATGGACAAACATATTCACCCATATAAGAGATGTAGTTTGCAACTCTTCATGGTATCATGGCAGCAAAAGAAGTGCTATACTGAATGGTTGTAGGCTAGAAGAACGATGCTGTGAACCGTGACTAGCCTTGACTCATCCCTCCAAATCTGCTAAGATGATGCTCTTCTCTAGAAAAATCCCTCCACACCAGCATGCCTCACTGTTCACAGGGAGGAGGGGATTGAAGGTAATAGAGAAGGCAGATGCTGAGCACTGCACCAGCTTGTCAAGAAACAAAGAAGACTAGGTCCCTAAGGACTGTCCTGCAGATGCCACAATTGCCCTGCACTCTCCCCAGTAACCAAAGCCACTTCCTGATGCTCTGCCTAAGGGCGCTCTTTTGAAAACATGC
Source organism: Montemys delectorum (assembly GCA_019843815.1). Taxonomy (NCBI): domain Eukaryota; kingdom Metazoa; phylum Chordata; class Mammalia; order Rodentia; family Muridae; genus Montemys; species Montemys delectorum. The sequence goes on from JADRCD010219574.1 coordinate 4,307, forward strand.
CCAGTACCAGTGTGCAAAAGGGACACATAAAACTTTAGGGTGAGGATGTGAGAGAAAGAAAAGGGTAAAAGAAAAAGTATTGCTAGTGGCCAGGAATACAAAAGTTCTAAACTCAGTATCTAACTTGGTCATTGCTTTTCTTTACTAGACACCCACTGGGCTCGCCACTCCTCGTCTGGCACAGGAAGCCAGTAGATCAAGAAGTTCCCAGGCTTCCTTCCAGCTCCTAGTGACTCAAACATCTTGAACCAAGATGTTCCATCCACAATCTCCACCCACTGCACTAATGGTTTCTCCACCAGTCCTTCCACCATGGAGACCTACCAACGCGCATGGGAAGTCTTTAGCAGACGAAAAATCCTCTCAGGATCAAATGTTAGCTTTTCCTTTTCTATTATTTATACCTTTTAGTTAACTCCCCATTGATAAGGGTCTTATTTGAGGATTACAGCCTTTTTTCTTTTTCAGGGGCAAAGGGATAATGTACTCCTAAAATATCAAAGTGAGCTTTCTTTCTGTTACTGCCTGGTACTGTTCAAACTGCTATTTCAGAAGTAAAATAAACATACCATTTTTTTTCTCTCTTTTAGAGAGTCCAAAAAGATTTAGAGCCTTGGATTCTATTTGAGTCAACACTCAGAATTACTCAACAATCACAATTAAATGGGAGGAGGGCAGCAGTGGGAGAGGTTTTTTTATTTTTCTTTTTTCGATCCAAAACAAAACATGAATGTGTGTCAATTCATGTATATCTATGCATCATCCACAAATATATACATATATTTTCCCTGATGTACGATCTCAGTAAAATATCAGAGAGAAAAAAAATGTCAGACATACATAGCATAGCAATCAAGGGCTAATGAAGATCCAGGTATTAAATCAATTAAGAAGTATCAAAAGCCACGTAATCATCAAGGAACAAAATTGGCACCACAATATGTAGCGAGTATGGGAAAGCCTAATTTACTAAACATACCCTGCAGTCACATAATTGCATGTAATTTTACCAGCATAATTAACTAATTTAATTACCACTTCTCAAGTGCATCAATTATTGACATTACAGAGTTTTCAGACAGCAGAATTACTGTGTGGTGCCATCCAGAGAATGCAAAATGCTGTGTGTGCCTGCTCCTTTCTCTCCTACTCAACTACTGAAGAAGCACGTGAACTTGGAGGTGGGAAGAAATTCCCATCGTGGGTTGCTCAGTTGACGGGCAGATTTAGAGGATGAAGAACACGCACGCACACGTGTCTGGCTGGAGGCAGGGAGGAGAGGAAGCTCCCAGACCCTGTACCTCAACATCGTGTGGTAAAAGGTAGGTGAGGCATGGCCAGAAAAAGAAAGAACCACTGAAAAGGGTGTCATGGGAAGGAGAGAACCACCTCGCGAAGTAGTCCGCCAACCTCTACCGCCTGCTCACAGCTTACGTCTATGCGCATGCTCACATTCGTACACATCCAGAAAAATGTAAAAAGACATTTGATGGAAGGGCAGAAGAATACTTTTGAGAGTCAGATTTTTTGTTTTACAGTTTTTCTTCGTAGTTGTGCAAAGAAAATGTTGCCAAGACATTTAATATAAGGGGCCATCCTACCAAAGGATTGGAGCCTCAGTGACAACATGGTCAACTTCTAGAAGGATCCCCATCCTGATGCTTTTCAAATGGCATCATTAGTGGAAACATTTCATTGGTTCTAAAAATCTATGAAGAGAAAAGACTGCAATCCTAGGAGCTCTTTTGTGGCTTTGTGTCTCTGTTGAGGTGATCCTCTGCTCGTGGCCTTTGCCCTGATGTCCTCCCCCCTTCCCGCCCCACCCCGTACTATGTATTGCAGGGGGTTGGGGGAGGGTGACTGTAGCAATGGTGGATCATGACATGGTGAGCATACTCGGAGGGGGATTTTAATGAGACAGCACAGCACTCAAATAATGCATATGATATAACATGTCTTTCTTTCCTTAGATAATTTATCTTAAAATTAAAAGTAACATAATGTAGTCAGTCTATTGTCACTCTTAAAAGAAAAGGAAAACTTTCATATTTAGGAATTTATTCGTTGGATTATCATGTGTGTAAGAGAGAATTGTGTATATGTGCTTTATGTGGGTGATGTGTGTGTACACATGTGGATTTGTGTGCAAGTGGAGACCAGAGGACAAGTTCAAGTGCTATTCCTCAGGTTCTGTCCACCTCTTTTGGAGATAGTCACTCACTGACCTGGAACTGGCCAACGGTCCAACTGGCCAGCAAGCCTCCTAAATCCTCCTGATTCTGCAACCCAAGACTGAGATACCATGGACACGTCACCAGATCCTGCTTCTTTGCAAGAGTTCTAGCAGTCAAATGTGAGTTCTTCTGCTTCCAAGGCAAGCACTCCACAACCTGAGCTACCCAACCCTAGTGGAGTATTTTAATGAGAAAATTTAACATTTAAATAGAGGCTAACACAACTTTCTTACCTTTTGAAAACTTAGATAGCTACTTTGTCTCTGAATTGGAACCAGGATTTTAAGTTCATGATTGCTTTGACAAGTCACCTACAGCTGTGACCCTTTCATACACTTTCTCATGTTGTGGTGACCTCTAGCTATAAAAGTATTTTCATTGCTACTTCATAACTGTAATTTTGCTACTGTCACAAATCATAATATAAATATCTGCCTTTTCCAATGGTCTTAGGAGATCCCCCAAAGGCTTGCCTCCCACAGATTGGGATCCACTGACCTATAGGATTACTATTGTTGGGACACATAAAAATTTGTATCAGTGTCTAGTAATGAAGGTGTTTATGGGGTACAGTGTGGTGACATGTGCGTATTGCATGTGCAGAGTAGCAGCTCTTTAATCCAGAAATCAAAGGGAATGAGACTATAGATATAATCTAGGTACATTTTAAGGATCTCAAACCCATTCAATGAAAGACTCAGGAAGCGTGGTTGCAAATTAATTGGCCATAATTTTACCAAGAGCCCCTTTCTGTGACTCACACCTGTTTACTGTACACAGCAAACTTGCTGGGACCCAAAGTTAGAGACCTGGAATTATTACATCGGCCTGGGTGTATGTTATAGCAAAGCTGTCAGATACATGATGTTCTCTGTTGAGCCCTCAGCCTGTCTTTGCTTTATAATGAGCCCCTCATCAATGGCTCCTATTTCTTTCCTTATGTGATAGGTGGGGGTGTGTACTAGAGTGAACAGGCATATGTGCATGTGGCTGTATATGTACCATATGTATCTATGCATGTGAAGATCTAAGGAAGGATCTCCTTAACTGGCATTCCTTAGCTGCTGTCCATCAACTATTTTGAGACAGGGTCTCAAATTGACTGAAGTTTGGTACAAAGGTAAGTAGGCTGAGCTAGTTGGCCACCAAGCTCCAGGAATCCACCTGCCTTTGCCTTCCCTTGTATCCTACTGAAGAGTCAATGAAATTTGTTCTCTGCAAGAAAAAACCTTTGTACTCCAGAGTGTCTATTTCTGAGATGTTTCTTAGCTCCAGCTCAGTCTTCTGACCAGACTTTATCTTCCATCCTCACTTCATTAAAATACATGTATGTTTCCTCCTTACTTCCCTGTCATATTGCTGGCATGCATTTTACTTCTGTTCTGTGGACCTACGTGGGAAGTTGATGAAGAACAATACAAGGATAAAGAAGCAAAGAGAGATGTTATATTAATCACCCAGAGCTACATAATTCAAATCAATCCAAAATGGAAAAAGGAAGAAATGAGGACCGAATGGAAGGATCCAGCAAGCCCTCTTGGGAGAACGAATGCACAGAAGGAACATTTCCATACAGAAGCGCTCGTAAGCTACCCAGGCATTTAGGCCAGTGTGTGATGAAGCATAGGACCAGAAGAATGTGCTTTAAGGGGCTGGTGGGAGTAGAAATGGCTATTAAGGGGAAAAGTTCCCATGAAGGATTGCTGTTTTAAATCACAAAGGAAGGAAAGGATTCAGCACAAGACTGGAGGAAAGGCTGCAGAAACACTGATGGAAGGAAGAGTGAACATGTGAGGACAAAGTGTTCTGTAGCCTTGAGGCAGCAGAGACCAGGATCAATGTCAAAACAATGCTAAAGCCAAAGGAGAGGAGAAGAGTGAACCTTGAGTCCTGAGCCCTGCCTCACTGACACCCAGGAAATTTATCTTGTCTTTCCAGATATGAAATAAATCACTATAACTATTGGGTTCCTATACCCTACCCAGGTCTAAAGAAATCCCATGAGTCCAGATCGAAGTTGGTTATTCCACACACATATGAATGGGTTTTTTATTATCTTAAATTTTTAAATTACATTTTATTTATTCACATCTTATAGGAAAGAGGAGTGCACATGGATTTAACAGGACAACTTCTAAGGGTCAATTCTCTCCTTCAGCCACATGGATCCTTGCTGTAGCATTTTCTCTGTCCAATCACATTAGGGCAGTGACAGGCTTGTGATTGGACAGGAATAGAGAGGTAGAGTGAGAGTTGGAGGAGGAGGAGAGTCAGAGGAGCAGGAGGAAAGTTGAGATAATGGAGGCAGACAATGAGGACGAGCCAGACCCCATAGGTTATACAATCAAGCAAAGGTTTTTACAAAATAGATTACTTGGGTTAGAATATTGTCTTATTATTTGGTTCTGAAATTATTGTATTGGCATCTTGTAAATTATGATTTTATTATTACATAAATCTGATTAGATATTAAGGCCTTAAGAGTCATGCTTTACTTACCGGGTCCTAGGCGTTAATTAGATGAATGATTGTGGGGGTGTGTAAAGAGCTGCATGAGAAGGAGATGTAGCATGCTGGGAGAGAATAACAAAAACCCACCGGAGCTTAGTGTTGAGGCCGAATGGTACCGGCTCAAAAAAGTAGCCCGGTAGGAAAGCGAGTTTGTGGGGTGGATTCATTTTATATAATTCTCCACAACAGATCCTGAGACTCAAACTCAAGTCATCAAGCAGGGCGGCAAGCACCTTTCCCCACTGAGCCATCTTCCCTTCCCCATCTTCTTTGGTTTTGATATATGGTGATAGTTTTCTCCAGTGCTACAGCCACCTCTGATTGCAATATATGTCTCTTCTCTCCGTACATGTTACAGCAAGCAAACATCCAAAAAACCTCTAGGTTTGTATTTGGGATGGTGTTATGGAGCTCTTTAGAGAAAGTACCTAAATAGAAAGCAGTCAACTCAAGGCTGCCTATGACTGCTTTGGCTGTTTGGACTCTTTCTTCTCTTCCCACAATTCCCAAACAAGTGGTACCTGGTGGTTTCATCTATCAATGCTATTATAGCCAAATACCATAGGATGGATAATTTATAAACAAGAGACATTTATCTCTTGTACCTCAGCGGGTTGGGGAAAAAAATTCCAAGATGAAGGCACCAACAGGTTTAGAGCCTGGTGAGGGCAGCACCTTTTCTCCAAGATAGCACCTTACTATTGGGTCCTCCAGAGGAAAGAAGCTCAGAATCCTCATGAAGCAGAAGCAATGGAAGGAAACTGGTTAGTTCCTACTCAATCATGGATAAACCCATTAAACTCCTTCAGTGAAGACTCTACTCTCATGACTTAGTCACCTCCTAAGGAAAATACTTCTTAATAGCATCATATAGCTGATTGCAATATACTAATTTGAGGATCAAGGTGTCTGCTTCTAAGTTCTCCAACTGCAGCACAGCCTTGTGAGAGGAAATGGGTCACTGGGGTGAGATTTGAAGTTTCAGGAGCCCACATCAGACCAGCGTTTCTCAGTCTGTCTGAAGATCAGGATGTACTTATCAGCTACTGCCCCAGCATAATGCCTGTCCAATTCCTACCACAATGATAATAGAATAAACCTCTGAAATTGTAAGCAAGCCTCCAGTTAAATGTTTCCTTTTAGAAATTGCCTTGGTCATGGTGTCTCTTCAGCAGTAACAGTGACTGAGATAGACCTTAAACTCAAAATCATTTTCTGTCATCGTGCACTTGATTGGAGTCTTCTTGGAGACGGTCTGCTGGCCACCCCATCATTGTTTCCTGCGAGCACTGCAGCATTGTGTTCTTTCTGCCTTTGCTTGGCTTTATGTTAGCATACAGAATGATGAATGCTCAACTGGCATAGGCATTCAGCTTGTCCTTTTCCTCCTCCAGACTCCTCTCCTTCCCCTACTCGTACCCTCCCTCTCCTCAGTAGGGTCCTTTCTTTTTACCAATACTATGTCACATATATTCTATTACACCTTTCTCTCATCCCTCTACACTTCCTTAAGACTTCTTTCCCCCCCCCCCTCTTACTGTCTTCTTTCTAGTTTCCTGACCTACATTCAACCATGCTACATACATACCCAAAACCTAAGATCTAGGATCCGAATGTGAGAGAAAACCTTCTGGTTCTTGACTTAGTATTTCTTGCTCTTTGCCCAGAGGTAATCCTAGAAGAATTTGAGATAGACAGTATTTCTTGTGGTGATTCTTCTGTATGGACCCATATTTGTGGGGCAGAAATATAGTCCAGGATAAAATGGCACATGTAAGGTTGAGGATCAACCAGAAAGCATGACCAGAAAGCATGGCTGTTCTCACCATAACTATCACTTGTTGGGAATTGGTTCTAATGCTTTGTCTTAATTTGGCTCCCCAAATCACAGGGGAATCTGCATATGCAGATGCTAAGGGTCCCAGTCAAATTGGCTTTTGATTGATCAATAAAGAGCTAATGGCTGGGCAGGATAGAAAGGCAGGATTTTTAGGATTTCTGTACAAGAAATACAGGTGAGAAGGAGAGGGGATTCTGCCATGAGAGTGACATAGAACTGAATCGCCATGATGAGGAAGCAGAGGGATCAGACTTAAAGGCCCCCAACATTTAAGAATCCTGGAAAGTAGCCTCCGGGGCCACTTCCCTCAATTGGGTCTGGGGTAGCAGAGATAAAATACAGATTTAGAAAGTGTTAACTCAGGAATACCAGAGGGGAGTGTGTGCTAGCTGTGGGAAGGTTTGGAAGTGCCCAGCCATTGAGCTAGTAAGGCATATTAAAAATAATGCACATGTGTTCATTCGTGAATCCAGAGCATTTGGCCTGGTGCAGAGCATGTGTGACCCACAGAGCTCAGAGCAGATTAACTATTCACCACAACAGATGGCACACAATGTGGTAAGCAAAAATTCACTATTAAAAATTATTTAGAGATTCTCGGATGGAATACACACACACATACACACACACACACACACACACACACACACACACACACGTAAAATTAGGAGAATTGGCTTCTTAGCAGGCTACAGATTTTGCCACTTGGGGATTTCTTCCAGTGGTTTGGAACTATAAAAAGAGTTTGGACTCAGAGGCACTGGAAGCCCCGGCTGTGCAAAGAGACAGGTTGCTCAAAAGTCCAGAAGCTGCCTGCCTCCAGCAACCAGATAAAAAGTAGAGATAAATGAAAGATTGTTTAGTTGTTTTTAAGAATAGAAGAGAGTATAATGATAATCGTTTAAGAAGGGATTATAATGATAATTAAGTGGTTTCAAGTATACATGGAATAAAGAAATCCAGGACTTTGATCTCAAATGTAAGAAACAAAGATACACAGATAAAAGGGAGATTGAATGAAAAAATGCTTTAAAGAAAATTTGAGAAGGTCTATGGCAGAGGAAATAGTAGGATTCTTTTGAACACGGTCTATATGGGAATTCTGGGATTGTTCAGCCTCGTATGACAAATTTAGAGCCTGGAAATAGGCTTATAGAGTGCTTTAATTAAACTTAAACAGAGATGAATAGGTCAAAGAGGAGGGGATAAGTAGAAACCCTAATCTCAAACAGATAATAGAAACTTATGTTAATTCAAATTATATAAAGAGAAAGGGGGCATATTTACCCACAACCATAGTGATCTCCATAGAAGGGAGAACTTAAGTATACAGATGAATAAATAACTTAGGCCTTGAGCTCACGTAGGTTGGGGCAGGAGATGATAGGGAAGCACTATCTCAACAGATAATAATATTTGTTTAGATTGTTTTAATTGGTTTAAATTGCTTTAATTTTCAAAATGCATGTGGTCATGAGTTTGGTGGTTATATTAAAATTCCTCTGGGAGAGAAGGCAAGCTATTAAATTAATCCAATATATACCTTTAATGATTTCTGGTTCCGGAGCCAAGGACATGCTATTTTGGGAGAGAGGCTCTGTATTCGTGTTGACAGGAAAGGGGAAAGGCTTTGGACCCCCTCCAGAGTGGTATGGATCAGATATGACAGGGGTATACCCTCTGAAGATCTTGGCTACAGAAAAATAAAAATAAAACAATTCAAACAGGACAGGTAACTTGATCTGCTGCTTCATCCACATGGGAATAGTCCTATTCCTGGCTTAGACATACTAATGTCTCTAGCTAAAACTTCAGCTAAAATTAGAAAATAATTCTTAAGATTCTTCATGTCCTCCTTCATATGACATGAATGAAGATTTATTACAATTGGTTATTGATCAAATTAACTGAACAAACATTCATCCTTAACTGATCTGTGCATCTTTCACAACCCATACAAATATCTTAACAGTACTAAAATTTTGGTTGTACTCTTCATACGTTTCAGAATTTGCAGCTCTGTCAAGACTCATTTGTGGGGACGCTGAAGTGACCTGGTATTCCAGCCTTCTGCTTCCTGATATTGTCCAGAGACTTGCTTCCAGAACAGCTTCAGAAATTGCTGCTGACTCCCAATGGGCTTGGTTCATCCAGCCTTTCAGACAGATCCAGTCAATACTTCAGTCAAGCCCTGAGTCTTCTGAGCATACAGAGACTGGATAACAGATGCTAAAGCTAGCTTTCTTAAGTATAGCCAATTTTTCTAACTTTCCTTCCCCTCCCTATTCCTTTAAAAAAAATTTCCTAGCCCCTATTCATCAGGGAGAAATTGTAGAGAGTCATTACCCAGACACCCTTGGGTTTGGGTGTCTGGCTGTAGTTATTTTATAAATTATAAATAGGTTATCATTTTAAGGGACAGTTTGGAAATGGTCATAACTTTGAACATGGAGGAAATAAATGGAAGGGATAACTACATTTATTCTTAAACAAAACATTGTATGGCCACAATCTTACATTGGTAGAAATCTCTATTACTGATACAAATTGAAGCTATAATTTTATATTGGCACAGAATGTATAGAATGATGCAGATTTAAGGTTTTCATTGGTATAAATTTCTTATATTGATGCCAAATTTGAAGTTAACATTGTTACTCTTAGATAGGCATTGTGCCTATGCAACTCCTTTAAGGATACAGGGCTTAGACCCAGTCACTGTTCACAGTTCCCTTCAAGTGCATCAGAGAGAGATTCCCAATGCAAGTGGTGATGCCTTTGAAAACCCTCTCAAGTCCATATCTGTGTTATTATTCGACATGGCAACAACCTCTCCGCTTGTCCAAGTGTAGACATACCACCTCCTTTTAAAAAACAACATCTACTTCTTATCCCGGTTTCTTTTGTGGGACATGCCACACTACCATTCATTCTCAGTTCCTCAAGGAAAACAATTAGATACCAACTTTGACTTTCCCTTTTCCCTTAGCCTCATATCCAGACATCATCCATCTTGTCAGCTATTCCTCAACATCTTTGTTCTTCACCACTCACCCCCATTTCTTTGATAACCTCTAGCCATGAAGTTCAGCCCTACCATAAAATGTTGAACTGAACTGTCATATTGTACTGTGGTGAGGGTCAAGGTAAATCTGTTGCCAACCATTTCTTTATCTTGGGCTAACTGCATACAGCCACAGGATGAATTGAATGGTAACTTCTCTGCAGTCTCAGAATTCACTAATGGTCATTATCCAAAATCCTAGCCTACTCTACAAGAACTTGCAAGGTCTCTTCCTTACCAGATTCCCCAGACACTTGGTATATATATATCATTAGAAAGACAGAGTTCAAATCTAGCCTTAGCTACTCAGTTTCTATGGGAGCTTCAAAATTAATTTCTTTCTCAAATTTTTTAAGTAAAAAGAAATGATATCAAAAATGTTTTCACATGCAAGTGGCAATAATTATAAAATTAAGTATCAAAGATACAGAGAGCTCTGTGACTCCCCTTCTGTGCTATTCAAGTCAAAGAATGTATTAGCTAGTGGCTACTGAGGCAGAAAACAGCTGGAATAGCCTTGTACCTCACTGCTTGCACCAACAGAAGCCCACAGAAAGTATCAGCCAAGTAAGTGGACAAATGGCTGATCATGCACTTTCTGCCTGGAATTTCTGCAGAATGTTTTCTGACTCATAGCCCCTCTGTGTCTTGTAGATTTATGAATTGTAAAATTTTAGCTATTCTTTCACATGATGCTGACTTATTTTCCCAGCTAGATCATAACTGGGTTGAGGACACAGGTCTCATTATGTTCCCTGGTATTCCTACATAACGCAGGGATTAAACCTCTGACAGATAGCACACAGACCATACCATTATCTCTGGCACAATTCTTCAAATCATTAAGGAAGGGAGTGTGTGTGTGTGTGTGAGAGAGAGAGAGAGAGAGAGAGAGAGAGAGAGAGAGAGAGAGAGAGATTTAATAGGGTTGGAGGCCTAGAGTCACTTCTGAATTAATTGGACTCAGAAATCAAGTATCTCACCCTTATTAGCAAGTATCTCCAGATGCATCCTGCTTCTGCTATTAATTTGGAGGAAACATCTTCCTCTAACAAATCTTCATTCCACCCATCAAAATGACATCAGGAATAGCATCCTAGGACAAATGTGTCCCTCATTAAAATGTTCTACTTGATATGTGCTTCATTTAGCTTCTCTTTTATTCCTAGGCACCTGAAATATTTAATCCTATAGAAACTTGAGTGGCTCTTGTGTGTGAGCACAGACATTTTTTTTTTAATTTTAAAATGAATCCATTTGGAAGCAATACTTGACCTACTACTATTCATTTTTTTTTAACTTTTCAAGAATTAGACACTGGAAATATTCGCTGGGCTTGGAGAGCAAGATTAACAACTAGCTATCTATCATCTTATAAACAGGCAGTTCCACACAACTGACTCTTTCCCTTAGCTTTTCCAACACAAGAGGTGCTCCACAGAAGGGGAACAATGCACATCTCTTGCCATTGTTAGCAGCTTTTCATCTTGCTACAGTGGAGGCTGGGAGAAGCTGAAGAGTTAATTTTAATAAGACCAATCAGCTCATCTTGACAATAGAGGGGAAGGAAAGGGGACAGGTAGATGACTGTATGTTTTGACATTGGACTGTTAACATGCAAATCACATGCAAAATCATATGCTAACAACTTGGAGCCTTTGTTTGTGGCTGGACACTTTTCTCCCCAAAACGAACTAAAGCTCTGATGCAATTCTACACAGGAAGGCACTTTGTTCGACACCTCATGGTCCCAAAAAATATGAGATGTTCTCTGAACATTTGTCCTGACCTGTTTGGGAGAGCAGAATGCCTTTCGATCTCACCTCATTGGCTGCTCCTCAGAAGAGTGGCAGAGGACAGGAGTCTACATAAGGCCCTGTGATTAGGATGAGTGAGAGTGCAGGGCAGCCTGCACAGACAGTGTCCTTCATGCCACCCAGAAGCTGCTGCAGAGCTCTCAGGGACAAGCCGCATTAATTATGAACTAATGATACATTTGCATGCACGTGTTTAAAAGCAGTAGTGAGCATAGTCCTAATAATTGAGGATGAGTGAGGTAAGCCACATTAAAATGCTCTGCTGAATCTCATCTCATCCTTTTTTTTTTTCTTAAGCCCTCTGTCACCTTGGCACTCAGCAGCACAGATCAGCATCCACACAGTATGGAGCTTTATGGTGGTTCTTTATAGATCTGGTCACTATGACCACCCACTTGGAACTGGCTCCCCTCTCTGCAACTGCTCACAATCACACATACAAGATTCTGTGAGGGGTAAAAAAATGCAATAGGCAGACTTTTGGTATATGTAGGGAAATGATATGAAACAGAAGTAATCTTGATGTTAGGAGATACGCATCATTTAACGGTAAAGCCATTCACACTCTAATACAATGTCAAGTATGAGTCTGTGTGGCTCAGAAGATCACAGCACAGAAGGACCAGGGAGAAATCTATATGGAAAAAGGACTAGTCTCTACCCACAGAACCAAGGAGACCTCTGAACCACCATGATTTCAAAGTACACAGGTAGGCCTCTGAAGAGGGCATAGGCCAGAGTGAAGCCATGCATCCTGGACTGAAGGATTTGGCCAGCCATCCTGTGGGAAATCAATGGCTATGCAGGAAGCTCTTTCTGCAGAATACTTTGTATTGAGCTGAGAAGAAAATTGACTCTGTGAGAATCTTGATGTGCATCCTCCCTCTTTATCTCTCTGTCCTTCCCATCCCTTCCTCCTGTCCCTGTTTTTTTCTCTCTTCCTTCCATGTACACTCATAATTTTGGAATCATTGATGCATTGGAAGCAAAGGTGAATGTGGCCCATAGCCCACTAGGACCGTGTCTCCCACCCAGGTGAATGTGGCCCATAGCCCACTAGGACCGTGTCTCCCACCCAGGTCAATGTGGCCCATAGCCCACTAGGACCGTGTCTCTCACCCAGGTGAATGTGGCCCATAGCCCACTAGGACCGTGTCTCTCACCCAGACTTCATGCTCCTGTAGCACAACTTTAAAAAATAAAAAATAAAAAGCTTCTTCTTGTGGAATGAAATTAAATGTCACTTGAAGAACGAAAACATAATTGTTCCTCTCTCTACCCGTAGCATGGCTCCCACCTCAGTGCCAATCTCCCAGTCAGGGACCTGCAGGGACTGAATGCATACAGTAATGTTTAGTATGCTCGACTATAGAGAAGTGACTTTTAAAAAGAAAGGATGTAACCTGGGTGGATTGGGAGGTGCTGGGGCTATATTCTCACCTGGAAAAGCCGTTTTCTCCAGGTAGTATCTATGTAGAAACTTTCAGCTGAGAGGTAGCTTTAGAAATAACAAAATTACATCACAGAAGCACACAAGTATATCAGCCGCCTGAGGTCAAATAGTTAGTAGACACTTTGTCTGGAACTTGAGGTTCTGTCTCCCTATTCTGTTTTTCTTATCATACAGAAGTTTCCAGGGTCTGTTTTATATTAGTCGCATCACTTTGTTGTTGTGTTGTTGTTGTTGTGTTTTGTTTTGTTTTGTGTTTTTATTTTAGTCTCCACATACGTTCTCTTTCTTTCTCTCTTTCCTTCTTTCCTTCCTTTCTTCCCTCTCTCTTTCTTTTTTTTTGTATATAGAGTCAAACCAAGAGAACATATTTTCCTTTGTGCCAGCTGGTTAACCAGGATGAATATTTAAACACATCCAAAGAGCATTTTCTCAGAGGATATGGGTTATAAGAAGTTTTCATTCTCATTAAAGATTGAGAAAAGGGGAAAGGCATTTACATTTGGTACTCCTTCATTAATTACATTCCTTTCTGGTGCTGTGGCTATCAAACATTTCTTTGATATATATACATAGTTTATGTTTTATTTGTTAAATCTTATTTTCCACCAGCTAGAATTGGGAGAAAGTTGGGATTGAAGCATCTGACAGGAATCGAACCCATTTTTGTTGGGAATGTCTGAAAAGCCTGGGCTAACACAGTTCAATGGTCCTGGGAAGGAACCTCTTGCTTTTCATTTTGGCTATCATGCATACAAGACACTCTGATTGTTCAATGGCTATAGTAACCATGCCAGTAGATTCCAAGCCCAAGTCAGCATCTAAGACCTTGCCTGACACTCTCAAGATCACAGACTTGGTGATCTGTTTCCAAGTGCCCTCATGGGCAGTACTTAGGAGGTCTGTTGTCTACACCAGCATCTTACGTAGTGGGCTCTAGTCTCCAAGTGTAAAGTTCACCATTACCTTCCTTCTCCAAGTCTGGAGAATACAAGGTTTCACTTCCATTGGCCCCTGCTTTTCTCTTGACCTCTCTTCTCTGAGACCATCCAGCCAAATACACTTGAATGGGCTCAAACAGGAAAGCTCATCTCCTATAGTTCACACACACCTCAAACTCAGTTCATGAAACCCAGCAGGAGAACTCATTTACACACAGACCTCTGGTTCCTACCACACAGCTTTTGATCAAGTCGACCTGAGACACAGACTCAAACCTGACATTTCTCGCACTCTGCCACACACCCATGAGGGTGTTGATTCCTCCACCACCTTTGAGAAATGTTGTTCAAATAATTTGGCTTAAAGTGGAGAAAAATGTGCCTTGATTTTTGTTTTCCTAAGGAAGTATACAGAACAGAGAGAAACAAGACAAAACAAAAAACAGACTCTAGGGCAGGGGCTGGTTGGCTGTGTTTGTCTGTTTGTCCATTTGGTTTGCTTTTTTAACAGTTCACAGTTATAGCAACAAGGAGGAGGAGGAGATTTTATTTCCAGAAGCATAGACTCAGAGTGTTTCACTGGCAAGTTGTCATAACCACCGTGACCTTCTCTCACCAGATCTTGGCTCCTAAACCCACTTTCAGGTAGACCAGATGGGTGAGGAGCAGTTGGGAAATTTCAAACAGGCAGGTCTGAACATTTCTTCTTTACCACCAATTAACTAGCCACGAGTAGAGTGCTCAGCTGTCCGGGCCAAGGACGCCATCCACACAAATACACATTGTGTGGCAGATGATGTCAAAACCTCATATTAAATGTACAGACAGAGTGAAAAAGAGGACAGACAAACTGGGTGTGTGCAATATCCTGTCTCCTGTAACCACGCTTCCTGCAGTTTCTCTACATCACATGTGTATCTTTTTTCTCTACTCTCCACCATAAAATACCACTGAGCCTAGGCTCTATCTCCATCTTTCACTGGCTTTGGTCAAAGGAATAGTCTAGATTACTGGAGAAAAAAATTTCTATCTAATGTTTTCTACCCTGCTTCTTTACTCAGATTTATATTTAGAAAAACAGTTGACGGATTATTTGAGAATTACAGAAGTACAGTGTGCTATGGGAAAAGTATAGAACACAGCACATGCATCATGTTGAAAATTTTTCTTCTCATAAGTCTCTGATTTTTAAGCCAAGGCTTTGGAAATGAGGAAGGAGAGTGTAAGATAAAGGTATCTTAAGAAAGCAACTCCTACGCTGGATGTGATGATGCTCTGTGCCTAAAACCCCAACACATCACTCTAGCAGCTGACTCATAGAGGATTATGTGTTCAAGCCCAGCCTGGGTTAGATAGTGAGATTCTGTTCCCCCCAAAATCAAATAAATCCAGATCAACCTGATCTCAAAGGGATGGTTGTTTTGCTAGTATAAATAATCTGCACTTGCTTGTGGGACCATAGCACATACTCAGAGGACAGGTAAAGAAATGTCTTGAGAAAAGTCACCTAGAATCTTGGCCTAAGGTAAATGATAAGACTTTGAAGGGGTGCCTCCAACACTGCCATGGAGCATTCATGGGAGCATAAGGAATTGGGAAACCTTCCATGCTCCCTCCTAAATCCCCAATACTGTTCTCACAGAGTAACCTGACATTATTATGGCCTTGTAACTCTCAAATTCAAGGCTATCCTGGGCATAACTGGTCCATTCACTCAGTCGATATATTCATGGGTTATTCCACCTTGCTCTCAGGCACTCTCAGAAACTACCACGGTGGTATCTATAAAATTGTTCATGGACAAGAAACCCCTAGAAGCTCTGAGGTGACTCAGTTTCCCTCAGTAACCTCGAGGAGACAGAGTGATCATCTATTCAAGCGGAAACAGTACATGGTATGTATTAACGGTTAATAAAAGTCCCTCCACAGATGTAAAAAATTCAACCCAGAAAAATACAAGTTCAAAAGAAAATCCCCGCCCCCGGGGTCATTTCTTTTAACTTCCCAGTATAATTTTCATTCCCAGTATAACTTTTCCCTCCCCATGGGGATTATGATACTGTACTCCTTCATGTGGAAGGAACGAGAGCTGGATGCTTTAGCTATCTATTTGTTAATTAAGATTCTAACCCAAAAACACTGTGCCATGGATTCTGGGAGTCATTTCCCATGGGGCTGTCACGGTGTGTTTAACCTAAAGCAGTGATGCCCGGGCTTACAGCTCTGAAGGTTCTATGGCTGTCTGCTGCATCTTCATTCTGTTTTGGAACATCTCCAATTTCCCCCAGAAACACAGGTGGTCTTTTGAATAAACAGAAGTAACATATTGAGCTCCATAAGCTATGCGTTGATATGCATTTCTCTCTTTCACAGCTGTTGCTTGCACAGTTGGAATAATGCAGAGCCATGAGGTGGCTACTTAGTGAACTCCTTCCTATTCAGGGCGTAAATCCTTAGAAAAAGCAACTTCAGGTAGAGGCAGAACAGGAAATCATTTGTGGTACTCCACGGGGTCCATACACTTTGCATTATCTGTGGGAGGTAAATGAAAACATGTGTTTAGGAATCCATTGAAGAATTTGATGATATTCATCCTACTTCAGAGGACTCCCAAGCAGAGGGGATATCATCCTGTGTGAAATAATTGGATGAGGTGGCCTTGAGCAAGCATCTCTTGTATTTCTGGTGTTTAAAAGAACTCAAATGCAAGCTGTAAAGGAAATATTTTGCTACCTTTCATCCATCGAAGACTAAGCATGTTTTCGGTATTTGCAGCACTATCTAGAGTCCACTTTACTATGACACCAGTACCATTGTACAAGGATTCAAATCAGGCAAGCAGAATCAACAACAGAGCCAGTACAATAATGTTCCCATCACAAAGCAGTGGCAATGCCCCAGTACAGCAAGCTGGGAGTTTCCTTTGCTGTAATTCCTCTCTGAACTTAACGTTCATTATGGAGGCTCAAGAGCTCCACTTACTTAACTGCATCTTATGATCTGCAACTCAAGGAAGTATTTGAACAGATTGGCACGTGTCTCGTGGAAGAGGGGGTTGCAGGAGACTTCTCATTGGGAAAAGAAGACATTTTTGATAATACACAGGTATACTTTATTTCAGGAGGTTAATGGTGGCGTGGAATCCAAGCTGAATGTTCTGTTTGACATGAAACAGACAACATAAAATAAAATCTATATGCTTCTCACTAGACTCATGTAAATGATATAAAAGAGATAAATTAATTAATATAGTCTTGCACTTAAAAAGTCAAAGAAGAGAATTTCTGTAAGCAAGAAAAACTCATCTCAGAAACGTAGCAAACCTGAGCGATTTTTACAGATTATATTGCCGTGCATGTATATGTTAACTTGTAGATTGATACAGGCATGGTGCACTATGTTTATGTGTTTGCAGAAAAAGACCTTATCAAACGTACCCTGTGGTTTAGCCTGAAAGAGTTTCTTGAACTTGAAATCTGAGTTTTGGGTTGAAATTTCAGGGAGTGATTTCCCACAAAGAACACTCAAATCTGTGATGAGTTCCATAGTGAAATGAGAACATGAAGACACCAGGCATGTAGCAACTGGGCCTGTGGGGGGTTAGAATCAGAAGACTACAGTT
This sequence comes from Montemys delectorum, assembly GCA_019843815.1. NCBI lineage: Eukaryota > Metazoa > Chordata > Mammalia > Rodentia > Muridae > Montemys > Montemys delectorum. The sequence continues at coordinate 21,786 of JADRCD010219574.1, forward strand.
AATGGAGCAATATAAATGGATTTTTGGTACACATGTTTAGTATCTGAGGATATAATGAGGAAAGATGGAAATGTTTGCTTGTTCAAAGGCAAACACTGTCTTTGCATGAGGCTGACAAGTAAGGACTCTAGGCACTCTCCCTTCTCCCTTGTTGTGGTGCTGGCTAGACACGGGCATGAGCATTGCTCCACCCTATGCTGTCTAGAGTTCGAATACACACCACAACTGAACAATAAAGTTTTAGCCCAATGGCTTCATTAGACACATGCGTATTTGGAAAGACGGTAGCTTATGAAAACAAGTCAACATCTTCAATATGAGACAAGTAATTGTTGAAGGGGGAGAAAAAAACCCTCAAAAGTTTATAAGCAAGCCATCATGAATGGTCACTGTGTTGAAGAATTCACCTTTTCAAATTTATTCTTGGAGGCAAGGTTAGCTTCACAGAAAGACGTTCTTGGAAGACCTCAGAATGACGCTTGACGCACAGTGTTAAAGTTTCTCAGGCCAACATGAGGTGAGAGGGGTGAGGACTCATGCTAGATATATATGAAGAATTAGGGCCGGAGCTGCAACAGCCATGGCTGCAGAGCCAAGGATCTGAAGTAAAACAGTCTGGAAGCACTGAGCAGCCAAAGAAAAGCCAGACAAAGAGAATCGAAAATTGTCAGTAGGGAGCCCAGAGTGGTGACAGCCCCAGGTAAATCACTTTAAAGTTCAGGGGACATTTTTTAAAATACAGATGAAGGTGTTAATTTGGATTATGTTTCTGTGACATTTTCTACAGTGGTAGAAGTTGTGAGAAAACCAATATATAGCTGGAGATTGTGTAGATCTGAGTGGTGGAAAAAAATTAAGTAAAACAGAACATAAAGTAGTCGATCAAAAAACTGTAAGTAAAAAGAAATGCAAAGTAAGAAGAACTTACTAGAAAAAGTCCAACAAGGCAATAATCAGGCTAAGCAAATGGACCAAACTCAGAGGGCTAAGGAGAGAGAGTCACAGAGGATTTAGTAAACACATCAGTCCTTAGGAATCGCCATGATTAAGATCAAGTAATCAACCGACAAACAAAATTAGCAAAATCACTGCTATTAACATCAGTATGCATAAATAAGAGACAACAGATTTAGACTCACAAAAACTGCAGATGTTTGATCTGTGGGATACATGTCATGGCTACATGAAATGATTTTTAAATGGAAAATATTCAATATAAGGCGAAACATTCATTAAGAAATTATTGAGATTGGAAAAAATGTGGAGGAAACAGGCTTTTAGAAATGAAAATCCATCTGTAGAAATCAAAAATTCTATGGATGGGTTTGATGCCAGTTTGACGCAGTACCCTGAGGACTGTCGAGGGGATGTGTATCCAGAAGTTACTCTCAGTCCAGCGGGGATGGGGGAAGGTAACAGAGGAAGGACCAGTGTGGGTCAGCACCTACAGATCATGACCTCCGAAACTTTTTCCACTTATGACACTTTTTGCCCAAATGAACCCCAAGGGTATAGGCATCCAAAATAGGTACATAAATCAAGTCTCTTGTTATAAATCATCAAGAAATGTATTATAAAACAATCCTTTAACAGGTACGAAATATTGTCATTTATTAAAGATAAAAGCAAATTCACACACTAATGAAGTGGATGTTCTTGTTAACATAATACAAGCCAAACATATTGATCTGGTAGTCACGTGCTGAGTGGTGATAGTAGGAAAATATTAAGTTTTGGCTTTCCACAATTAAACCACTATGATTCCATAGGAGCAGAAAATTTTGTATCAACAGTAAAAACACTGTACTGTCCCCACACCCCCTCTTCTCTTTTTCGAGACAGGATTTCTCTGTCTTGATTGTCCTGGAACTTGCTGTGTATACCAGGCTGGCTTCAGATTTACAAAGATCCACTTGCCTCTGCCTCTTGAGTACTAGGATTAAAGATTCGTGCCACCACACTGGGCTCAGCACTGAAGTTTTTAACTGTTTAATAATGTGCCGTAGTCTAAAATTTGAGTTGGAGTGTTTCTCCTGATGTTCATTGGAGATGAGTGGCATGCATAGTGTAAAGTGTGCATGTTGGTGCTCACAACCAAGTATGCAGAGCACATGCTATCATATCATGCATGATGCTCCAGTGCTTTCTTGGCTGTGGATACACAGTGTGCACACTTTACACTCTCTATATCACACCACCACACGCAGCCAGGAACACCCCACATTGATTCCACATTTGATGATTGTTCGTTTTACTTCCCATCATTGAATATTCAATGCCTCCTTCTGTTGCCAAAGCAGCATGAGACCCACATTTGGTTAGAGTATCCCAGACGGAGTCACCACACACAGGTTAGAGGATCCCAGACGGAGTCACCACACACAAGCTAGAGGATCCCAGACAGAGTCACCACACACAGGTTAGAGGATCCCAGATGGAGTCACCACACACAAGTTAGAAAACTTTAGTATTGTGGACATGAAAGAAATAGAAGGAATATACTATTTAGTCTCATGGAAAAGATGAAAACAAATCACTGATTTGGATATCCAGTAAATACAACTTATTGCCAACAATAAATAAAATAAAATTCTCTAGCATGTACATTAGTATAACAACACACACATATGTCAATTGAATGTATGTATGTATGTATGTATTTATGTATGTGTATATATATATATA
>JADRCD010219575.1:0-10745 GCA_019843815.1 Montemys delectorum
TTTTTTTTTTTTTTTTTTTGAGACATGGTTTCATGTAACTCAGTTTGTCCTCAAGCCTGATAAACACCCAAAGATGATCTTGAAGTCCTGATCTTCCTGTTTCTACTTCCTGAGTGCTGGGCTTCCAGGCAAGGATCACCACCATTGGTTGCATTCAGTACTAGGGATTGAACCCAGAAGTTGACACATGTAAGGCGAGCCTTCTATCAACTGAGCTACACCACCAGACGGAGAATGAAAGCAAGTTTCTCAGGTTTTATATAAGCAGTAAATAGCAAGCCTGAGACAGGGGCTCCTAGGGAAAATGAAAAGGAGGCAGTTAGCTCTCCAATGTGCTCCACCTATCTTGGATCCAGAGAAACTCAAAGTCCTTGCTGGGATGAGGACACTGATTTCTTGTCTCACGTAATAGAGACGGTACTTGTCCTACTATATAGAAGAGCCAGCCCAGCTAGGTATGGTGACACATGCCCTTGATCCCAGCAGAGTGAGGAATATCTCAGTGAATTAAGCCCAGCCAGGGATATTCACTTAGTAAGATGTCTCAAAAAAAAAAAAAAGAGCCCGCTTCATCCATCCCCAGGACAAGCTAAAGGCATCTTCCCTGTAGTCCTTCATCCCCTTCACCCCTCCCATAACCAGCCTCACCTTCACTTCTTCATCCAGCTTTTTCTGAAGCTCCTCCATTTTTCTGGTAAGCTCAGCCTGCCCTGCCAGGGCCTTGGTAGAAGCAGGAGAAACCATCTGCCAGAGGTATTGGGAAACAAGGAATGGGAAGTGAGCCCTCATCCCTAGCCCCTAGCCCTGACCCTTACTCGGACCCCCATAAGGCCACTCACCCCCAGAGGCTGCATCTGCTCCAGCACCAAACTAACTTTTCTCCTCACTGATGCCTCACTCTCCGAGCTTCTGGGGGACGGAAGGCGAGAAGAAGCAAGGGTGAGCAGAGAAAAGAGAAAAGCAAGGAAGATGGGAAATGAAGCCTGAGGCACAGGAGGAAAGTACATGCTCCCACCGGGTGGACCCCACTCACCCCTCCCTTAGGATGCCGTAGATGGTGGCCTTCACGTGGTCCGCACTGCCTGGTGGTGCTGCCTCCCGCTGGTCTCTGAGAAGGTCTGGAGTTGATTTGAACTGGGGGAGAAAAATGAAGGCAAGGAGAAAGGAAAGGAAGAGAGGGAAGATTAGGCCAGAAGTATATATATATGGGTTCGAATGGGACAGACGTGGCAGCTGAGAGACAAGGCCTCTCAGAATGAGGAACAACACTTCAGGCCTGAGGAACAGCCCAGAAAAAAAAAAAAAGTCCAAAAGCAGGCTAGATCTCTGCCATATTGCTGCAGATGAGACTTTTCTCAATAACCAGCTGTGAGCTATGTCCCAAGTGATTTGTCAGTGACGCCAACAGATTGCTAGAGTTCATAAATGCACAGAGCTCTAGAAGGCACAGTAAGTTTGTCTCAAAGTAAAGATGCTTCCCACTTGTCATGCGGCTGCGTAAAGACAGAGAAAAGCATAGCCGTCAGCAAGACTATCCAAGGAGCTCTCCTTAGATAGCCTCCAAACCTGCCTTATGAAAGGTGCCAGACCTAGCCGACCGACCGGCTTTGCTGACGACTGAAGAATGCTAAATCTCCATGCTCATCTCCACTTTCCTCAGAATTTTACCCTTGAATATGTTGGTTTGTTGGATATTTAGTAGCTAAAATGGAGAACAAAAGGCAGAGACCTTCTATGTTTTCTGAGTTAGCAAAGGAGTCTATGGGCTGACGAAAAGCCAGGGAGGTTAGAAATGGGGAGGGATGACATCTGACCTGCACCATGGCGGGATCCCGTGTCTCCTCAAAACTCTGAAGCACCCAGTCTTGAGTCTGACGGGAACGGCTAAAGCTGCTGTGAGGGCTCTGCTTCTGAGATGGGGTCTTTGAACTGTCCACATGGTTGTCATACTTTGTACCACGGGTCCAGTGGTTGGCTGACTGGTGTTCCCGATCTTCCCGTGTATCCCGTGAGAGCCTGCTGTCCAGACTCTGGCTTCGCTTGCGCTGCTGCTCGTGGGGAAATGTCCTAGTGCGGCGGCCAGGGCGGCCCCGAACCTGGGCCCCCTTCTGACTATCAAACTTGTTGATGAGCGAGTCCACTGAAGACAAGGGGGCAGTGTCAATGGTGTTAATCGAGGAAGTCTTTTTAGGGGCCAGTTCCAGCAAGCTGGTGCTCCTATTACTCGGACTCATAAGAGCAAGCCCTGTCAGAGATGCTTGCGACTGGGAACGGAGCAGTTTTCCATTCACGTGGTCCCTGGGCTCCTCATCAGAAGTGCTGCTCAGAGAAGCGGTAGGACGTCCCTTGACTTGAGAGTAGGGGTTCTCGGGGAGCTCTGAGTCGGAGCTCAGTGCACCTGGGGACCCGCGATTGTTGCCCCCTTTGATTTGGACCCCAAAGGAGTCGGTCCCTTTCTCTCCACTGTTAAGAACCACAAAGGGCTGCCCGGCAATGCCCTGCACACGCACAGCGACCCCATAGGTACTGGCTCTTGCATCCTTAGCTGGGCGCCTCCCACTACGACGAAGGGTGCCCATCTCAGTAGCACCCTCTGGCTCTGTAATAAATCGAATTTGGACTCCATGGTCTACAGGGACCCGGGGATCAGCCATCGTGTGTGCCTGCTCCACATGTAGGAGGGCCCCTAGAAGATGAAGAAAACAAGTTTTAGCTAGAGAGCCTGAAGTAGAAACCCAGCTTCAGGGAAAATGGCTCTCATATCTCATCTGAGCAGGAGAAATGAAGGGTATGGGAGTCTACCCCGTTTCTGACTTCTTAGTCCTGAGAAGGGCCTAAGAATTTGCATTCCTCAGCAACTTCTCCTGAGTGATGCTAATACTCTTGATCCAGATAGCGCACTTTGCAAGGGCAAGAAAGTAGTTCATTAGTAGACAGCTTGCCTAGTATGTACAAGGCCCAAACATAGGAAGAAAAAAATCAAAATGAGGGGCTGGCGAGATGGCTCAGCAGGTAAGAGCACTGAGTGCTCTTCCAAAGGTCCTGAGTTTGGATCCCAGCAACCACATGGTGGCTCACAACTATCCGTGATGAGATCTGACGCCCTCTTCTGGTGCGTCTGAAGACAGCTACAGTGTGTTATTCCCAAGGGAGCGGGGCTGGAGCAAGCAGAGTCCTAAGTTCAATTCCCAACAGCCACATGATGGCTCACGGCCATCTGTACAGCTACAGTGCACTCATGCACATGAAATAAATAAATAAATCTTAAAAGAAAAATCAAAATGAAATATGTAACGTACTTTGAGGCCCACACCCCCCAAATAATTCATTTCCTTTGATGAAATCCTGAGAATTGTGGCTTGTTAAGACTTTGAGGATAATCTTCTGATCTTCACATTACAATACAAATAGCCATGGGGTCCACCAAGTAAAGGTGGACCCCAAAACCTGCCTGTCTCATTCTTCCACTCCCATGAAAAAACTCTCCTATTGCAGAGTTTATTGAAATAAATAGATCATAAAATGTGGCACCCCGTTTCTAGAGAAGAGACTTCAGCTGATAGTGGTGATGTCTCTAGGGTAGGGGTACTGAGGGTGAGACAATGAATGACGTTAGAGTTTCTACTCTCCAGGATCTCCACTGTGTTGCTTTTTGTCCTTTTGGAACTTGGTACATATAAATGCACTAACTCTCTGAGAAAGGACTTTGGGCTGGGTTGTGACTCAGTGGTAAAGCATTTGTGAGATCTGGGATTCAACCCTCAGCACCAAGAGAGAAAAGAAAGAAAGTGGTGGTGGTGGGGGGGGGGGAGCAGGCAGGCAGCAGGAGAGAAGGGAGGACTTAAATAGGATTTTCTTTCCTTCTTTTTGAAAACAAAGTCTGATGTGGTCAAAGCCGGCCTCACACTCCTTACACAGCTGAAGATGACCTTGGACTTCTGATCCTTGTATTTCTATTTCTTGAGACTGGTCTAACAAGGGTGAGCCACTGGGCCGGGTTTTATGCAGTGCTAGGCTGGAGGTCAGGGTTTCATGTACGCTAGGCAAGTACTCTATCAAACAGTGCTTCATCCCAAGCCCTTTCAATACAGACTGGAGTGAGCTAGTCAGTCCAAGGCCTCATGAACAGGTAGGCTGCAGGACAAAGCCATAGCCATCTACAGGTCAACTTCCTGGTCCACATTGTTCGCACTTAGAGTCAGCAAATGGAATGCGTCCCAGGTGTACTCTGACTCCTGGAATTGGGAGGGAGGTTTTGTTCCAAGCAAATTAACATCAACAAATGTGGCTTCCCTGCCCCTCCTGCTAGTCTTCACCAGAGCCCAGCACCAAGCTGGGGGGGGGGGGGGGGAGCCTCAGGTGTGCCAGACAGAAAAACAATCGCACCCAGTTCAACCTTCCTGAGAGGCTCTGGCCAAGGAAACTTGGCAAGGTCCCTCTCAGAGATAGTAGAAGCCCTAGGAAGCCAGGAAACCTGGCAGCTGAAGGGAGGATGGGCAGGAGGGGCACAGTCCAGGGGAGAGACGGACAGTGAGGGCATTCTTAGCATCCCTAGCCCTTCCCAACTGGAGAAAGGTATGGGCAAAGAGAACCCCTTTATTGAGAATGACTCACACTTGGGGTCATGAGACTGAGAAAGCGATATACCTCCTCCAGGACACAGCCCACATAAACTTTTAACACGGAATTTTTAAGTTTGTGAAGGCAGAGCCTCTGGAGAGGTTGAGAGCAGTGGTTCTCAACCACTCTGGGTTCTCAACCCTCCGGGGGTTAAATGACCCTTTCACAGGGGTCACAAGACCATTAGAAAGCACAGATATTTACATGACAATTCATAACAGTAGCAAAATTACAGTTATGAAATAGCAATGAAAATAATTTTATGATGGGGCAGGGGTCACCACATCATGAGGAATTGTATTAAAGGGCCAACACAGCATTGGAAAAGTTGAGAACCACTGCACTAGCGTCAGGCTCTTACTTGGGAAATCATGTACATATAATCCTGGCACCTGTAAGGCTGAGACAGGAGGACTGCCATGAGTTCAAGATCATTGTGAGGTTTTGTCTCAATAAAAATAAGTAATAGGGACTGGAACAATGGCTCAGTGGTAAAGAGCACGGGCTGCCCTTCCAGAGTACCTGGGTTCAAATCCCAGCACCTACATGGCAGCTCACAACAGTCTGTAACTCCAGTTCCAGGGGATCCAACACTCTCGTACAAATGAGCAAGCAAAAAAAAAAAAAAAAAAAAAAGGCGCATAAATTATAAAAAGGGGGGTAATAAACAGACTGCTTGCCTTCTTCATCTCACGTGCAACAATTTTATAACATGTCATTTCTTTTTTGAGACAAGGTCTATGGTAGCCCAGACTCTTCTTGAACCAAGTAGCTAAGGATTGTCCCTGAGGAAACTGAGGTTCGCTCTTGGGGTTCTTAAGTTTCATTAATACAAGAATTTATAAATGGGGCTCAGAAAGAAGCTTAAATACGATTTTTACTAGAGTTTGAGAGAGAAACGGTAGGGCAGACAAGCTGTCAATCTCAGCAGTTGCCAGGAGGCAGGAAATGGAAAGAAGTTGCCAGAAGTGAAGAAAGGGAAAGCCTTGCCTAAGAAAGTATGCAGGTTCAGTAGTGGAGGTCAGCGTCCAACCACATGGCAAAAACGCAGCAACAGAGCGGAGGACGGGAAGGGAGCTTCAGAGGAAACTAGAAAGCCCGGTGTATGTGGGAAAGCACGCCCGAGCTTTGGTAGATAGCTGAAAGAACGAGAAATAGGAAAGGTCGGGCTGGAGAGATGGCTCAGTGGTTAAGAGCTCTGACTGCTCTTCCAAAGGTCCTGAGTTCAAATCCCAGCAACCACATGGTGGCTCACAACCATCCGTAATGAGATCTGACGCCCTCTTCTGGGGTATCTGAAGACAGCTACAGTGTACTTATATATAATAAATAAATCTTTAAAAAAAAAAAAAAAAGGTGATCTTAGGCAAATCCCAGAAGTCATCCTTTAAAGAAAAAAAAAAAGAAAAAAGAAATAGAAAAGGCAACCTGGTGCTCACCTCACTGGGAAAAGCCTAGAGTTTCTTGCAAAGCTTCCATCATTTACATATATCCCAGCAGGCTTACCTCCGTTTACCTCCATACATCTACTTAAGAGATTGTTTTCTATCTCCTCCACTAGACAATAAACGCCTCCAGGACAAAGACCAAGACTCTCAGCTGCCCTCTGCCTGGAGCACGGAGTGTACAAGTGAATACTTTTTGAAGGCTGTATCCTGGACCAAGGCAGACTCTCTCAGCAGCAGAAACCTATGCTCATGGACGCCTCACTCGCAGCATTCTTTGGGCCTTAGTAACAAGACATCTTTCGGGTCTGGACTCTCTGTCCTGGGCAGTCCTGATCTTACAATCAGGGGTACTTAAACTGCCAGCTCTCAAGAATCACATGATTTATTCATGATAAAGTTCTGCCCTGTCAGGATATCTGCAGATCTTCCAGATCAGGTCAAGGAGCTCTTGTGTAGGCACAGCAAAGTGCCCAACCCCTTGGGCCAGAGGGCCCGAGAATGCAGGCAGGGGTGCTACCCATGATTCCCCTAGGTTCCAAAGACCCCCTCCCTCCAACTTCAGTCACCATCAGTTCCACAACCTTTGGGTCAGAGGCCAGGACTGAGAGATCTTTAGGGTGGGTCAGAAAATAGAGCTCTAAATGATTCAACACGGAAAACCCGAAACCTACCCGCCTTCAGTTACAGAGGACAGTGGGGTGGGGCCAAGGGAGCAGGGCAGCTCCAAGGCCTTGCATAAGCCCTAGGCAAGTAAACAACCACCAAGACCAACAACGTGAAGTCCAGGGCCTGGGCTCTCACCAGATGCCCGCCTGACCCTCTTTTCCCTGCCTGGCACATGCCCAGGGCATTTCTCACCAACTGTACTCTGGGAAAAGCCCAGGACAGAAGTTAATTCAGCGCCATCTGTCTTCCTTTGCCATTTCTGCCTGAACACAGGGAGGAAGCACACTACACCTGTACCAGACAGCCACTTCTTCCTGAGTTACTCATTAGCCTGCCCTGCCCCAATTCCATCACCTCTGGCCCGGCCATACGCATCTGGCTTCCAACTAGGAGTGACAGGGTCCCTGGACTTCTGGCAGGAAGTGGGTGGGGGTGGGGTGGTTTCGGGTATATGGAGGAAGGGCTGATAGACACAGGGCCAGGCAATATGCTGGATACTGAAGAACTGGAACATTTAGAAAGTGGACAAACTACAACAACAACAACAACAAAAACCCAACAATTAGAACCATCTCAGTGGTAACAAGAAAGCAAATAAATAAGAATGGAACAACCTTATCATGTCATAAGAAGGCTCCTTGTAGGCCCAAACAGAACTCCCCAAGTGGACTCTAGACCATATTCACTGAAAAAGCAGAAACCTGAGAGCCAAAAAAATAGAGCTGCTTGGCCAGTGGGGGTAAAAAAACACAATGAAAAACTGGGCCCTTACAAACTGGCTGGACTGGTTTGAGAGGCAAAGAGAAGGGAGGGCCCGGAAGGCTACACTGGAACCTTGCAAAGCAGACCAGAGAGGTTCCCACTAAAGGCAGAGAGACAAGACCAAAAGTGGAAGTTCTATCCAGCCTACAGGCCAAGGCCGAGGCTCCAGAGGAGGCGGCGGAAGGTGGGGAGGAGGAGACAGGAGTTACAAAGAACTTGGTGACAAGCCAGTGTGTGACAGGAACTTTGTGTCCGTCCACCACTCCCTCTCAAGTTCCCACAGCGGCATTCCAGGTCTTCCACTTACCTCCGTCAGCTCCCAGGCCCTTGGTTCTCCCCTCCCTGGCACAAAGAGAAGCAGCCCTACCCCCTCTTCTCCCACAAGGGTAAGGGCAGGCAAGCCAGTCTGGGAGCCACAGGAAGCCAGAATCCTCTTAGAATCGGGCAAATCTCTGAATAGGCAGGCCCCCCGGAGCTAGATCCATACTCCCAAATACCCAGGATGAAAGGGACCTGTAGGCAGCTTGTCTACAAACATAGCGGTTGCTAATTATTTCCCAATTACAGCAACTGTCTTCAGACAGAGCATCAAAGGGGCCAAGCTAAGGTTGACTCTGCTTCCACTACTGCCTAGGGCAAGGAAATTCACCTCAGAAGTTGTCTGGTGCCTAGTATATACCTCTTCTGTGGCTTGGGAATGTGGAGGTGGAATTTCCCTAGTCTTTTGGTCTCCTAGGGAGTTCTGCCTATGTTTCTGCACCACTAGTAAGTACTCCAATCTATCAAAGATCATGAATCAAGAATGCCTACTAGGGTTTCCGGGCATCAAGAGGATTCTGTGAAGCGTCAAGGTAATTAGCTGCACTTCCAGATCTCACCTGTGTCCCCCAATCTCCAGCTAAAGAAAAAGAAGGAAATATACATTTGCTGGAAGGAAAGATTTTACATCAGTCTCAAGAAAGAAGGCTATTTCTAGGTGGGTGTGGTGACATACACCTGTAACCTGGGAGCGGAAGGCAGCCCACCAGTTCAAGGTCAGCCTCAGTTGTACGGCAAGTTCAAGGCCAGCATGGGCTATGCGGAAACCCAGTATCAATCCTCGGTTCACATCCCCGAGAAAGCAAACATTTTCAGCTATTTTGTGGGTCCAGGGATTTATGCTTCTCCACTCCACTCCACTCTCTTGTAGAATACACACAAGAATCTTTCTAGAGGAAGAAGAAGAAAAAAAAATCCCTGGCATAGAGAATGATCCTACATCTCAGAGCATTTCCAAAGTCAGAAGGAGAGTGTCAGAGACCAGTAAGGACTGACGGGAGCAGGGAGGGGGTAGTTTCACACACACACACACACACACACACACACACGCACGCACGCACGCACGCACGCACACACACACACACACACACACACACACACACACGCACACACGCACACCAAAACCAACACATGCAGATATCACCACTTCAGTCTCTGAACCTCAGGCAGCACTTCCATTTGCTCCAATAGGATGAACCCTCCCCCGCCCCCATGCTGGTCTCCAAGAGAAATTCTGCCCCAAGGGCTGGCGCCTGACCTCCAGAGACTGTAGCGCTGAAATGCACGCATGCCCTGGGAATAACCTTACCCTCAGGTGCCTCACACCTGGCACCTTCCCAGCCACTCGCTTGTGGCACCGTGGAGTAGGGGCCAGCTCTGAGTTCCACTGCCATGGCACTCTGACCGCCCTTCCTCCTAAACTCAGCACCTGTGCTCAGGAGGAGGGCATTTGATGCCTCCACTCCGCCCCTCAAGCATACTCCTGAGGGCCCACCCGAATCGCAGGTGTTCTCGCTCCCGACAAGCTCACTCACCCGGGTCTAGATCGGTGCTCCCGGGTTCGCACACCCCGCAGGGGCTCGCGCTCTGCCCGCCCGAGCTGCACGCGCGGCTGCAACCCAGCCCCTCCGACCTCGGAGCTCCCTCCTCTCCCCCGCCCACCAACCTGTTACTCCCCAGGAGCTCCGCCCCATTGGCCGTCACCTCCCGCCCCGCCTCACCCCTTCTTCTATTGGTCAGCTTCCCGCAAGGGGCGGGGCAGACACCGCGGGAACCCAGAACCGGGGTCCCCAGCCCGGTGGACGGGAGGGGCGGTGGGGTCACGTGGGCTGGTGGGGCGGGGGCGGGGCACGGGGGGGGGAACCTAAGAGGCCATTTTGGGGGCGTCGGGGCTTTGCGGACTGGGGTAGCCTAGCGCCGGAGCATCCTCTGGGTTCTGTGGGACGTGCCTTCCTCGTGCTCTTCTCAAAGCAAATCTCGGTTCACAGCCCTTTCTGCCCTTCATCTGCCTCTGCATAAGCCGGAATACAGTTCTGTCGCTTTCCGCAGAAATTTTCTTCGTAGTCTCCCGACGTCAGCCGGTCCTGCATCTCTGCTCGCCTGCCTTATCGGCAATACGAACCAGAACCCCAGTCGTGGATTCTCATCCTCGGGCTCCTGGCCTCCATAATCATTTTGCACCCTTTTTCTTTGTAAGATGTAATCACCTAATTTACATCACTCTAAAAATAATTTTCATCATTTTATCTCCCTATGAAAAGCTCGGCCAGAGCCGAGGTCTTCATTTTCTTTTGTTTTGTACGCTTCATCTCAAACGCTTCTAACAGAGGTCAGCACATAGTTAGCTCTTAATAAAATATGTGTAGAATGAATGACTTGGGAACCGAGTGCTGTAAATTTACACGCATCAGAACAACCTTTATAAGCAGAAAGGGACTCAACCACAGATTGTAAATCCACCTTTTTTGAAAGCCTGTCAAGTAGGGATTTTGGTCCTACTACACCGAAAAGACTCTGGGGTGCTTTGCCTGCAGACTGAGGCAGGTAACATAGAAGCTGGCTCCTAGTGTTAACCGCTGAGGTATGTTAAAAGAAGATTGGCTTAGCTTACCTTGCTGGCCTCTGAATAGTTCTCTCCTTTATTTGTCCAGTAAATATTTATTGTAATATATTTAGGTTTGAAGAGGAATCTTCAATACAGCCAGCATTTCCGTGGCGTTAGCTGGAGATCATTCCCTTCCCCTCCCCCCACCTTCAGATGCTGGGCGTGGACCCTGGAGGGGAAAGTCCACCTACCTGTTCTGTAGCTGGGTTGCTAGGTCTCCGCATTCCAAGAGAAGCCTTCTATGAGGGATAGAGCCCTAAGGAGGAACAAGGAGGGAGGGGGAGAGAGAGAGAGAGAGAGAGAGAGAGAGAGAGAGAGAGAGAGAG
>JADRCD010219575.1:10845-24516 GCA_019843815.1 Montemys delectorum
GAGAGAGAGAGAGAGAGAGAGAGAGAGAGAGAGAGGAGGGAGGAGAGGGAGAGAGAGAGAGAAATGTGCGGTTTGGACGACCTATTGCAGAGGTGGTGTCCCTCCTGGATCAGGTTACTTCTAGACCAAAGAGTGGTTTGGAAAAGAGATCTTAAAAATAAATAACTAAACAAACAGACAGACAGACTGATGAATTGGCCCCAATACTGGAAAAGTGAAGACAAATGAACTCTCCTAGGTACCCCTTAGACTGTACTTAGTGTATTTGTAGTAGATGGAAATAGTTATCCAACACTAAAACACAGGCAAGGAGGAAATGGGAGCCTGAGTCACCCACCATCAACCTTTCTTCCTTGGGGGAAAGCACTCAGAGAGCATCAGGCTGTGACGGAAGAAAAAAAAAAAAAGGCTTTTCCCCCCAGAATTCAAAAGAGAATCTACGCTGGTGCACACCTTTGATCCTACCAGAGAGTCTGAGGCAAGCCTGGTCTTCAAATTAAGTTCTAAGCCAACCAGAGCTACACCAAAGGGGAGGGTGTCATGGAGAGACACTAAAATGACCCAACCCCGCTGCCTGGACTTAAATGAAAGTGAAACCCCCGTTCTGGAAAAATAGTTGTGAAAGCGGAGGAAGTTGAAGAAACTGAGTCAGGCAACGTTAGACACCAGATGGCAAGGCTGGCCACAGAGAGGCATGATCGATTCTCTTGGAGGCTGAAAATAATCTCAAAAAATTTGGAGCTGTTGAAATTATCTGTAAACTGGGGGCGGGGCAGAGTATGATAGCGGCCTGTGGAAAGGCACAAATGATTTGCTCAGGGGGGGGGGGGGGGGGGGGGGAAGAAAGAAAGAAAAAGGAAAGGCAAACAGGTATGTTCGTGGTCTGTGGTTCAGAAGAGTGCCTGCCTAGCATGTGCGGAGGATTTGGCTCAGTAGAAAAGTATTGCCTGCCATACCTAGGTCTCTGGGTTCAACCAGTTGGAGGAAGGGTGTCACAGGGGAGCACCTGCCTAGAAAAAAAAAAAAAATAGCTGGAGAGAGATGAATAGGAATAAGAGAATGTACAATGACCAGGAGCAGAAAAACATTTGCTGAGGGGACCAGAAGGAGATGGAGCCTATAGCATGAGCAAAGGAATGGGGAAGTAGTGAGAAGATAAAGGTATTAAATATCAAGATAAACTGTACAGTTTCTATGTAGTCCAGTGTCTTAGTTAGGGTTTTACTGCTGTGAAGAGACACCATGACCAAAGCAAGGCAAGTCTTTTTTTTTTTTTTTTTTTTTTCCGAGGTAGGGTTTTTCTGTGTAATCCTGATTGTCCTGGAACTTACTCTGTAGACCAGGCTGGCCTCGAACTCAGAAATCCACCTGCCTCTGCCTCCCAAGTGCTGGGATTAAAGGCATATGTCACCGCTGCCTGGCTGAGGCAAGTCTTAAAAGGACAATGTTTAATTGGGGATGGCTTACAAGTTCAGAGGTTTAGTCCATTATCACCAAGGTGGGAACATGGCAGCACCCAGGCAAGCAAGGTACAGGAGGAGTTGAGAGTTCTACATCTTCATCTGCTAGTGGAAGACTGACTTCCAGGCAGCTAGGATGAAAGTCTTAAAACTCACACCCATAGTGACACACCTACTACAACAAGGCCATACTTCCAAATAGTGCCACTCCCTGGGCCAAGCATATTCAAACCATGACATCCAGGCTGGTCCTCTCCATCCTTCAACCTCAGCCTCAGAGCATGAGGTTACAAGAGGACACCAAGACACCCCACTTACTGAAGGCTTTGGACAAGACAGCTGAGGCCTGGCAGAAGGTTAAGCGAGGCCTGTATGACAGATGCAGTGGCAAGGCTTGATGGAGGTGGCCAGCCTTGCACACTAGGGCAATGCAAAATAAAGGGGATTCTTAATCCCAAAGATGGAAGGAGGAAGACCACTGACCCAAACCACCCAGGCTAAATTAATTAAGGCAAGCTTTTTTATTCGTGGACATGAACTGACTCCCCTAAGGCAGGGTTTGAGAGGTCAGCATTGGATGTGAGGGATATGAGACAAGGCTTTTATAGATCAGGGGCAGTGGAGTTGCTAAAAGGGGGATTTGGTAGGCAAAAGAGGCAGAGTTTTAGGAGCAGAACATAGGCGTATCAAGTTAGTCCCTCCCAAAACAAAGACATGGTTGCAAGGTGGGCATAACAAGGTAGTCACAACAACAGGTAGTCATAACAATGTTGTCATACAACCTTATGAAACAAAGGTAGGGTTCAAGATGGTTATAAATAACTTTTTGAAACAAAGACATGATTGCCATTCCTGGAAGGACAGGTACAGAACCATTTGTAGTTAAGACTACAGGTGGGACATACCCCAGCCCTTGAGAAACAGAGATTTAATCATAAATAGGAACAAACTAGGTTGTCTTTACAATTAAGATGGTTTTCAAGCCCAAGATGGAGGCAAGCGGATTCTTCAGGACAGGAGACTACTACCTAGAAACTTTTCAGCATGTTTCTTATTGTTTAGTTTTCGAGTTTTACTTACATAGTTTATTATGGCTATTATTTACTTAATTTTTGGAAACAAGAGTCTCATTGTGTGGCCAAGGCAAACCTCACACTATGTAGCTCAGGCAGGCCTTGAATTCATGACAACCCTCTTGCCTCTTCCTCCTGGGTACTTAGATTACTGGTGTGAACCATCATGCCTAGCTAAATTCATAGTCTTTAACAATAATAGTTTATACTAACACATTGGCTTTTCCTGACTGAGATGAATTTCTGTTCTTGGCATGGTTAGGAAAGATAATTTTTAAATATGGTCACGAATGAGCCAGACACATAATCCTACCATGCAGAAGACTGAGGCAAGAAAACTGACACAAATTCAATGCCAGCCTGGACTGCATAGTGAGTTCTGGGCTAACCTGGGCTCCAGAGTGAAAATATGGTGGTTTGAATGAGAATTGTGCCTGTAGGCTCATATGTTTGAATACTTGGTCCACATTTAGTAAAACTGTTTGGCAAGGATTATGAGGTATGGCCTTGATGAAGAAAGTGTGTCACTGTGGACAAAGTTTGAAGTTTCCAAAGGCTCTGGCAACTCTCAGTATATCTGTCTCTGCCTCATGTTATGCATCAAGAGATGAGCTCTTGGCTCCAGCATGATGCTTGCCTGTCATGCTCCCCACCATGATGGTCACAGACTCGAACCCTTTGAAAGTATAAGGTCCAAATAAAGTCCTTCCTCTGTAAGTTGCCTTGGTCATGGTATCTTACAGAAATAGAAAAGTAAGGAAGGAAAACCCTGTCTGGAAAAATAAAGAAAGGTGATAGAGGAGTCTGGAAGGAAAGGAAGGAAGAGAGGGAAAGGGAAAGGAAGAACGAGCCACAGTGATACTTCATATGCCCTTCCAACTTTGGGGTCTAAGACCTCCTGAAATAATAAAGTGAAAAAACAAAGCTGTAGAAACAAGGTTCTGGGGATATAGAAACCAAGTTTTTGAGAATATAGAAACAAAGATCTGGGAATGTAGAAATAAAGTAAAATAAGAGAGCCATATTCCAGCTCCTGTAAGCAGCAGCTTCAGACACTGAGAAGTTGTGTTTCAGAGAATGCCAAGGACATGTTGTAAAAAAAAAGTTCTGGTGGTCAGAATGTTGAGACAGAATGACCAGGCCATTCTGACTAAGCTAAGTAAGGCCAAAACAAAAATAACTGGTGGTCGCAATGACGTTAAGGTCCATGAAAACCAGATTTGCAAGTCTCAGAAGAAACCCCCAACCCCTACCTGTGGTGAATTTCGAAAAAGACCACAAACTGTCACCCTGACCTTGATGCCAACAATCCCCCTACTACCTAGTTACTCAGCCCCTTTTCAAGGCCAGCTGCAGAGCTGCATAGGGAAGTTGGCTGACTAAGCCAAGATCAGCCCCCTGAGCAAGCCAACCAATGCCTGATGAGATCCTTTGTCCTGTGTTCCACCAACCAGAGTAAGCCAGCTAGTCTTGTAATCTGCCCTCTGTAAAGTATAAAAGATGTCTGCTTTCTGAGTTCGAGGTTGACTCCCCCCACCCCCACCCCCGTGAGGGTGGGCAACCCCACGTACGTGGATCAATAAATCTCATGTTATTGCAACAACCTATTGTCAATCTGTGTTCTCTGGGTTGAGCCAAGTTTAGTAAACTCCAAGGGTCTCCGAAAGGCATTTCCTTCCCTTCACCCATTTCGAATGTCTTCTCAGCTCTGCCTGGGAAGAAGAGCCATGGAGACCAGTGACCTCCAAGTACAGCCCCAATTCTGGAGTCAAGACACCATGTCCTTACCACCTCTGGGAGAGCTGTAGTTCCAGCCAAGTCATCGCAGTTCTCTACATTCTTCCATCTTCAGCTTCCTCTGGGAATTAAGAAGATGAGCCCAAGCTAGTTGTGGCGTCACACTCCACTCGTCCCAGCACTCAGGAGGAAGAGGCATCTCTGTGTTCCAGTTGAGCCAGGGCTCCACAGTGAGACCCTGTCTTTAAAAAAAAAAAAAATCCATATTTTATATTCATATGTTTATCCCTTTATTTATTTTTGGTGTCATGGCCATCTCCCTGCCTCCATATCCTGAGCATTGGTATGACCGTTTGCCAAGCACACCAAGCTTATAGTCATATTATCCTTATGAACTCTTAAGGGCAGGTGTGTTATGTTCTTTCTAGCAGATAACTCTTCAGAATGAAGAATTCCAAGCCACTTTCCCCCAGCATCATTCCTGTCAAGGGAAAGACCCATCTGGAAGCTTCTTACTTCCCCCTACCCCCACATCCTCTGTTGCCTTTGTTCTCCAGTACCTACCAGGGTATCGCTAATAGCCTGGGCAACTAAATCCAGTATCTTCAAAGTTTTCAGTGTAAATTGAAAGTAAGGGTGTCCTTTGAAAGGAAAAAGCATAACGAGAAAGCCATATACCCCCAATTCTGATGGAATTAAAAGGAATAGGCTCTTTCCACATAATCTTTTTTTTTTTCAGAGTTGTTAAAACAACATTCTGAGGAGAGAGCCAGCTTTTCCCCACACACCCAAACAACAGCTGATTCCACCTCCCATCTCTTCCCTTCTCCTGTCAGTGGAGACAAGCTTGGCAACTGAAATCTACATACACATCCCTAACTCCTCAGGATTCCTCCAGCCTTTCCTGTCTACTGCGTCAGAGTTTTGGTGGAATTGTCCTGATTGATTGATTTGCTTCAGTTCTGCCTCTGAATTTTTTTTTTTTTTTTTTTTTTTTTTGAGGTTTTCCTTTCATACTGCAGGGGCAAGTTGACAGGCAGAAATAACAGAGACTGGGAGGGGATGACAGCTCAGGCGGGAAAGCATTTACATGGCCAATGTGAGGCCCTAAATTCAATTCCCCGGAGCCCAAGTAAAAAGCTGGGTGCAGTGTGTGTGTGAACTTGTAATCCCAGAGACAGAGAGATTACTGGAACTCACTGGCCAGCTAGAGTAGCCTACTTGGTATTCTAGGTATTTGGGAGCAATGAGAGACTTTGTCTCAAAAATCAAAGATGAGGAAGCTTCCTGAAGAGCCACAGCCATGGGCACACATGTGGGCACATACACAAATAACACATGTGAAGAGGTGGGGGGGACACTGGATTCAGAGGTGAGACACCTGACAGAGCAGCTTTGGCTTCTCTCAAAGAGAATCTGATCTTCCAGCCTCACTGACTTTGGGACCTACTCCAGTGTCAGAGCTAAGACAGCATTTTTCCCAGAGGCCTCTCGTCAGTGAACCCAGCTTCATAGGTGGGAAGGAGGGGGCTGGCAGTTTCCACCCACTGCTGGACTCTCCTTATGGGCTCTAGAGCTTCCCATTGGAAGGATCTGCACTGTGGCCTGAGGCCCAGCTTGTTTGATTTTGTTTCTCATGTCCATTTCAGTGAAAGGTATTGGGTCTGCACCAAAGACTATCTGTCCCTACTTCCTTCCTGTCCTGCACAGACATTACTGCCCAAAGCAGCCTTGTCTTAGCACCTGCTTCTAAAACAAAACAAAACAAAACAAAAACAAACAAACAAACAAAAACGCTTGAATGGATTCTGTTGCTTCAAGAGTGGTCTAAAAAAAAAAGAAAAAAAAAAAGCATTATTTACCAGGTCTACCTGGTGAGTTCCAGGTGAGTTCCAGGACAGCCAGAGCTATGTACAGAGACCCTGTCTCAAAAAGAAAAGAAAAGAAAAAGAATAAGAACCCCTTCTGGTACACACTTTTTTCAGGACTACTCAGGAGGCTGAGGCAGGAGGACATCTTAATCCCAAGAGGTCAAGGTCAGGTTAGGCAACATAAGTGAGATTCTGGGTAAGAAACAAAAAAAAAACCCTTCTGGATAGGGTAAGGTCCAGATAGGTTCTAGGAGGAGGATGGCCCTTGTGTTAACCTTGTCCCTGAAGGTGGAGTGGGAGAGCCCTATCCTGCAACAATTTCAGGCAGAGAGATAGCAGTGAACACAGACAGCATGGAATTGGCTGGCTGTTATTAAGTTGCTTTGAGCCCTGCCAGGAGATAATGGAAAGCTGAGAGCAGCTAACAAACACTGAGAATTAACTGTGAGAGCAGAGGGCCTCCTTTGATGGCGCACAAAGAGACCCTTATCTACAGCAGTGGGTGACTGCAAAACATCTGAAGACCAAACGCCTAACTCCAGAGTACCCAGAAGCCCATTTGCAATCAAGCCCAGGGTCCTAGGTGGGAAAGCCAGGAATCCCTAAGCAGGGGATGAAGATCTAGGAGGGCACTGAAAAGGTTTTGGTTACCTACACTTCTCTGAGTCTTAAGAGGGGTGCCTACTCTTGTCTGTCGAAAGCTAGCTCTCCCTCCACGGGAGGGAGACGCTGCCGAGGCCTCTTCCTGCTCAGAATCTCTCTGGCTCACCAGAGTTCTAATTAAGGCTCAGTTGCAGCACAGTCCAGTGGGGGTATAGCGGGCCCTGTAAGGGGAGAAAGGGACTAGGTCTCAAAATATCCGAGTGATCAGAACTGAGAGGTAGCTGAGGACTCTAATGCAAACAGGGGTAGGCCTCTGAACGCTGGGAAAGCAGGCTCTACACTGTTAGGCCTCTGGACAACTGGCTAACTGAAGTGCCTATTTAACATATCAAAGGGAGCCCTGACCACCAGGCTCCCCCAGCATCTCTCCTGCCTGACATACCCTGCCGCCTACCCTAAACACTCCCCTCTGCCTCTCTTGATTTCTGTATCATTTCAGCCATTTGGGTTGTGAGATCTCTTAGACACTTGGTCTCCAGCTCCTCTTCAGTCCTCTTCTCTCTTTTCTTCCTCTCTTGCTTTCCCCTCCCTCTTCATGGCCCAGTTCATTCTGAACCCTTTGAGATGTCTCTGCCTCATAACTACAATAAACCTCTTCTTCACCCCTCACAGGAGCATCCTACCCTTGTATAGTGTGTGTGTGTGTGTGTGTGTGTGTGTGTGTCTTTTTTGTTAGCTCACTAAGGCCCTGAGGTTGTTTTATATTTTATTTTTTTTTATGTGTGTGTGTGTGTATACCTGCATGTATGTCTGTGTACCAGAAGACACAGCAGATGCCCCAGAACTGGGGTTACAGGTGGTTGTGAGCTACCATGCACCTAGCTGGATTAAGATGGTGCTTAACTGCCAAACCATCTCTCCAGAATCCCTGGGAATAGATTTTTGATGGTCTTTTTTTTTTTTTTTAATAATAATGACCAATTTATGTCTTTTTTTTCTTTTCTTTTTTAAAGATTTATTTATTTATTTTATGTGTATGAGTACACTGTAGCTGTAGCTATCATGTGTGTGGCTACTGTTGATCTCAGGACCTCTGCTGGCCCTGATCCCTGATTGCTCCAGACCGCTCGCTCCAGCGTAATTCACTGTAGCTGTCCTCAGACGCACCAGAAGAGGGCGTCCGATCTCATTACGGGTGGTTGTGAGCCACCGTGTGGTTGCTGGGATTCGAACTCAGGACCTTCGGAAGAGCAGTCGGTGCTCTAACCCCCTGAGCCATCTCGCCAGCCCCTGATGGTCTTAATGTAGAGAACGAAATGTAAGAGTACCTGAGGGGAGGGAAAACTGATATCAGTGTAGACCACGCTTCTCTTGCTGGGTCTACTGATTTTTTTGTTTATTTGTTTTTGTTTTTGTTTTTGGTTTTGGTTTTGGTTTTTGGTTTTTCCGAGACAGGGTTTCTCCGTGTAGCCCTGGCTGTCCTGGAACTCACTCTGTAGACCAGGCTGGCCTCGAACTCAGAAATCCACCTGCCTCTGCCTTTGTTTTTGTTTTTTAAGACAGGGTTTCTCTGTGTAGCCCTGGCTGGTCTCAAGCTCTCTGAATAGCGGAAGGATGGCTTATAA
The DNA here is from genome assembly GCA_019843815.1 of Montemys delectorum. Taxonomy (NCBI): domain Eukaryota; kingdom Metazoa; phylum Chordata; class Mammalia; order Rodentia; family Muridae; genus Montemys; species Montemys delectorum. The sequence goes on from JADRCD010219575.1 coordinate 19,215, forward strand.
TCCCAATCCTCCTGCCTCTACTTCTCAGGTGCTGGGATGAACAGACGTGTACCACCAACACTGTGGATGGCATCACTTTCTTGGAGAAGAATTAACACTGGTAAAGACACCCCAGGGAGCCCTGCAAACAGAGGAAGTGGCTTCCCATGATGAGAGAAAGTCAAATACCTGAACGGTCTAGTAACTGGGGAAAGAAAAGACTAACTACTCCATGGAAGTATGCAGACCAGAGTTGAGCTCGGGATGCCAGAAGCCCTACCAAAGAATGCTCCACAGAATTACAGTTGTGCTTACTAGTGCCCCAGGAATGCGCTGGGAGGAGAAGTAGCAACAGCACCAAGAAGCTCACCATGGCTTCTATCTGCAAGTTAGAGCAAAGAGGAGGCTACAGGTCTCTAGCCTGGCCCTTTTGGAGCAGCAGAGATGGTCTGGTGAGATAGGAGCTGCTTTCGGCAGCTCTACCAGAACCCTGGGGGTGGGGGTCGCAATTACCGTAGCGATTAGTAGGACTAGAATGGCAGCCAGAGGAGTCTGACAATATGGGTGGGAATAAATGGTTAATAGAACCGTCTCTCACAGCAAAACAGACGGGGGAGCTAAACAAGGACACCGCTGAAAACGTAAAGTGCTTGCCGCACAAACTTGGGCACCTTAGTTTGGATCCTCAGCTCCCAGAAGAAAAGGAAAACCAGACTGGGTACTGTGGTGGATTGGTGGTATAGTGATGGCCCTAGCCGCCTTCCAGAAACTCAGGCACAGCAGCAGATACCTATTACCCGAGCAGTGGGGACGCTGGGACAAGCACCGTCCCCGAGGCTTGCTGGTCAGTCAGCCTCAGTTAATTGGCAAGCCCTAGATTCAGAGACAGATGGCATCCCAAATATAAGGTGAAGAGGAAGGTGACCTCTGACCTCTATACACGTGCATGTGCACCCCCTAACCCCCCCCCTCCCCAAGCACACACATTAAAAAGCAGAGCAAGCAAGGATGGGTAGACAGAAAGCTGAGCAGAGATCCTGAGTTTTTGTTTGCTTATTTTTTAACTCATACTCCCTGGGTTAGCCTCGTGACCTGAGTCACTTTTCAGACCTCAAACTCATTGACTGGTGGACTGTTTGTGAAGACTGGCAATACCAGTAATGTAGGAGCAATGCATTACTGATTTGCTCTCCATCCATCCAAAATGGGACTTGTGGTATTTCCTCTTTAAGATACACAGGAGAGGAGACACAGGCATTTGGAGGGTTGCTGGACATCTGAACTGTCACTGATACCTAGGACCCCACTGGGCATGGTAACAAACAGCACCCTAGCCAAAGGCCGGCTCCCCTACTTACAACAATCCTGCTAGGATTTTTCGTGAATGGCATAGTACTAACGAGTTAGGCTGAGCAAAAGTAGCTGGCATTGTAAAACATATGACCTCCTGGACACGGAAGTAAGTGGGGCCTGCAGCATCGGTCACATTTTGAAGAATCCAGTACTTATGGGACATCTGTTTCAAGGTAAGAGGTGCCATTACTGCCAGGTGTTAAGGTACATGCCTGTGATCCCAGAGACAGAGGCAGGAGGATCTGTGCAATTTCCGGGTCTCTTCCACAGCTACATAGTAAGACCCTGACTCAAACAAACAAAGACAAGCTGCTGCCCCTCCGGGCCCCTGTCAGAAAAAAAAGAATTCACAGTGCTTGGTAGGACCCTTTAGGTTCTGAAGGCAGCCCCTTCCCTCACCAGAAACTCTGCTCTGATCTATATACTCAGTCACTCAAAAGACGGATACTCGGGGACTAGTGGCGGCTCTGTGGGTAAAGGCACCTGCCTTCGAAGCTTGGCAGACTCAGTTCACTTCCCAGAACCCACATAAAGGAAGACGGAGAGAACTCTCCATGAAGCTGTCCTCTGACTTCCTAGAGACTTTGTGCTTCCTGGTTTTGCAAGGTTAGAAATCTTAGTCCCCAAAGGCTCAAATTCTTTCTAGCGAGTGGCACACGTTGAAAGACATTCTATGGCTGCCACTTGGACGTTTTGAACTCTGTGTAGAGGGGATTACCAGGCAATAAGAAAAACAGCCATGTTGTCAGGGGTAAAGAGCCTCTCATCAGAAAAGAAACAAAAGAAAGAAAGGAAGAAAGAAAAGCCGGGCAGTGGTGGCGCACGCCTTTAATCCCAGCACTTGGGAGGCAGAGGCAGGCGGATCTCTGAGTTCGAGGCCAGCCTGGTCTACAGAGTGAGTTCTAGGACAGCCAGGGCTACATAGAGAAACCCTGTCGAGAGAGAGAGAGAGAGAGAGAGAGAGAGAGAGAGAGAGAGAGAGAGAGAGAGAGAGAGAAGGCAAGGCTACTATTACATAGACAAAGGAACGTGTAGTGACTGCCTGGGCACTAAGTGTGCCCATGAATATCAACCTAAGCAGCAAGTCCAGGCTGCAAAGGGGATCTTAGACCCTCAGGAATTAGTTTTGACCCTGGCATCTGGTCCACTATGGAGGCAAAACCTGGCTTAAGGAGACTTTAGAGAAGTAAATGAGGAAGCTGGGCATGGTGGTATATGCCTGTAAGGCCAGCTTTAGGAGACTGAGGCAGGAGGATTGCTAAAAGTTTGAGGCCAGGCTAGTCTCAGCTAGGCATGAGACCCAGTCATTGCTCCCCCATTTCCTACCATCCCCAAGAAAGAGTACCCAACAATCTACTAACTTTCTTTCTTTCTTTCTTTCTTTTTTTTTTTTTGTTTTTTTTTTGTTTTTTTGTTTGTTTGTTTTTCGAGACAGGGTTTCTCTGTGTAGCCCTGGCTGTCCTGGAACTCACTCTGTAGACCAGGCTGGCCTCAAACTCAGAAATCCACCTGCCTCTGCCTCAACTTTCTTCATCTCTCATTTATGTTTTCCCACAAGAAGAAAAAGCCAGGAAAGCCTATCAAATATGGAGAACTGAACCTCGATGACACAAAGGGTGGACTGGAGTAGCCATAGTTATGCCTGCATTGGATTAGCATTAAGAAAGAACATAATTTTGGGGCCAGCAAGATGTCTCAGCAAGTAAAACTTGACAACTTGAGATTAATCCTCAGGACCCACATGGTAGAAGGAAAGAATACACTCCTGCAAGCTGTCCTCTGACTCCACACACATACATGGCACGCACATTCTTGACACACACACACACACACACATACACACACACTAAATAAATGTAAAAATATATATATAATAAGAGAAAGACATATGCCAGGAGGTGGTGGCACACACCTTTAAGCCCAATACTCGGGAGGCAAAGCCAGGTAGATCTCTGAGTTTGAGCCCAGCCTGATCTATAGAGAGAGTTCCAAGTCAGCCAGGGCTACACAGAGAACCTCTGTTTTGAAAAACTATGGGTGGGGGGGACAGAAAGGGAGGGGGAGGGGAAGAAGGAGAGAGAGAGGGTGTGTGTGAGAGAGAGGTATTTGGGTTGGGTGTGGTGGAGCCCACTTGTAATTCCAGCACATTTGTGTTTGAGGCAGGAGGACTGTGAAGCCAGCCTTCCCCCATACACACACACACACGAAGGAGGACAGTACTCTTTGTCTGGAATGTCCTTATCTCGCTTCTTCCAAATCAACTGTGTCCAAATTTACTATCATGTTCAAGTCCTGACTGCATTCTTCCCACCCACACCTCAGAAACTAATAGCCATGGTGCGCACACCCAGGCCTGGTCACTTCTGAAGACCGTGAGACTACTCTGACAGCTTTGCCCCATTTCCATGGGGTTGACTGAGGGATTCGAAATGATTCTCTGCCACATCCAGCTGCTTTTGCTCTTAGCTATCATTCCATGACCCCTAGCAAACCTCTTGCTGCGTTCCAGTGGTCCAGTGAAAACAAATAATGAAATTTCCAAGAGAGAGAAAACAAGAAAATGACATTATATATATTTTTAGCTTTTGTTTTATTTTTGCTTTTGAACAGGGTTTCTCTGTGTAGCCCTGGCTGTCCTCGAACTTACTTTGTAGACCAGATTGGGCTTGAACTCAGAAATCTGCCTGCCTTTGCAGGGATTAAAGGTTTCTGCCATCACACTAGAATAAAACTACGAATATGTATATATGTGCACGCACAATGCAATTATGAGTAGGTGTGTACACGTAGTTTAGTGGTAGAGCTCTACTCACATGTGCGAGGTCCTGAATCTAGTCCTTGGTACCAAGGAAAAAGACATGTATGTAGATGAGGGCTAAAAGAAGACAGGCATAATAAAGGAACCTGGTATCGTGAAAGGATTGTAAGTCAGCTTTTTACCTGTCCTTATTGTTCGGAGGTCTGGACAGATGGCTCAGTGGTTAAGAACACTGGCTAATTTTCCCAGGTACTTGTGTTTGGATCCCAGCACCCCATGATGGCCTGTAACTACTTGTAAGTCCATTTCCAGGGGATTTTACGCCATCTTCTGGCCTCTATAGATACTACATGTGATGCACAGACAGATGCAGGCAAAACATCTATACACATATACACGTATAAAACAAGAAAATTAGAAGCTGGAGAGATGGTTCAGCAGTTAAGAGCACTGGCTGCTCTTCCAGAGGACCTGGGTTCAATTCCAAGAACCCACATGGCAGCTCACACCTGTTAGGAACTCCAATTCTGATACGTTCACACACACATGCATGCAGGCAAAATATTAATGCACATAAAATAAAAATAAACCCTATGTATCTATGTGTGTGTATATGTGTATACACATACACATATATGTACATATGTATGTATGTATGTATATGTGTATATATATATACATATATATATGAAATTTAAAGACAGAGAATGTATCTAGGAGGGTTTTTTTGGTTTTTTGTTTTTACATATGTACGTATGTATATGTATGTATGTGTGTGTGTATATGTATATGTATATACACACACATATATATATACATATATGTATATGTATATACACACACACATACATATATATATATATACATATATATATATATGTATATATATATGAAATTTAAAGACAGGGAATGTATCTAGGAGGGGTTTTTTGGGTTTTTTGTTTTTTCGAGACAGGGTTTCTCTGTATAGCCTTGGCTGGCCTCAAACTCAGAAATCTGCCTGCCTCTGCCTCCCAAGTGCTGGGATTAAAGGCATGCGCCACCACCGCCAGGAAAAAAAATTTTTTTTAAGTAAATAAATTGTAGCGGCAGCACACACCTTTAATCCCAGCACTTGGGAGGCAGAAGCAGGCAAATCTCTGAGTTTGAGGCCAGCCTGGTCTACAGAATGAGTTCTAGGACAGGCAGGGCTACACAGAGAACCAACCCTGT
>JADRCD010219578.1:16823-50326 GCA_019843815.1 Montemys delectorum
TTCTTTCTTTCTTTCTTTCTTTCTTTCTTTCTTTCTTTCTTTCTTTCTTTCTTTCTGTTGTTTTGAGACAGGGTTTCTATGTGTATCCCTGCTGTCCTGGAACTTGCTCTGTAGACTTTGAACTCGGAGATCCATCTGCCTCTGCCTCCTGAGTGCTGGCATTGAAGGTGTGTGCCACCACAGCTTCGATTGAGATGGAGTTTCTTGCTGTCAAGCCTCAGCGCTGTCGCATTTAATCTCCCTGTGGGATCACTGAAGACATACCGATGAGAAGTATGATCCACTTCATGGTCCTCACTCATCTTACTTGTCTTGGTTCTAAAACTGTGAGTTTCAAAACCTCAGAATCACCTGGGCAGTCTTTGTACTAGAGAACATGTAAATGTACTGCCAAGTGTCTTAGCATTACATTTTGGGTTCCCTCTTCTCAGATGACAAATCTCAATATCCACAATCCATTTATTTAATTAGAAAGGGTGAAGCCAGACTTGGTGGCATACACCTTTAATTCCAGCACTCGGGAGGCAGAGGCAGGTAGAGGCAGGCAGATCTCTCTGAGTGTGTGTCCAGCCTCATTTCCAAAGTGAGTTCCAAGACAGACAGAGCAGTTCCTCATAGCTTGTGTTTTGTGCCTCAAAAACACAAAAGCCACACAAAAAGCAATGGAACCCCTCCTTCTCAGATAAGATCTCTGGCCCCTGGGAAGAAGAGACGGGCATCCTTAGGTGATGCAAGGCACACCCTCCCACTGTGCTCATTTTACTTGGCGATAATGTCTTTTGACATTAGTTATTGGTATTTTTGCTAACCCAATTCTCAAATGGTTATTTGCATAAAAATAACCCCAGGCATAATACCAAGTAGCTATGGAAAATATAAATACATGAGATTTCAAAGAATCCAGCTCCAGATGCCTCCATGGACCATGTTCCCATGCCCCTGAAAGGTACTGTTGCCCTCTCTGCTGCTTTTAGGGATAGCAAGGTGGGAGAACATCTCAAATATGTTAAAGTCCCAAGTACACAAAGAACACACAAGGCCTCTTTGTGGAGTAAAATGTACATTTGTCCTCAATTGCATCCTCTGGATTTTTGTGTTTTTGATACATTTTATACCTAACAGGCATTGAAGCCCAGCTGGGTGAGGCAGATCCGGATAATACCAGGTTCTCATTCCAGTAACAACTCCCAACAGAACAATGGCGCACTCCTGGGGTACTGTTCTCAAAAAAATAACACACACACACAAGTAGCTTTGTCTGGAAAACTCTCTTTAAAAAAATTACTACGAAGCCAATTCAGATAAAAACTTACAGGGAAATGCATATTTACCTGTTTAATAATCTTTTCCACACCCATGTAAATCTTATACACCCCCTCTGCAGGATCTCCAGAGTGCTCGATGATCTAGAAGGAAAAAGGTTCAGTGGTAACAAGACGACATAGCCAGAGCAGCATCAACCCCAGGAGGGAGGAGGCGGCAAGGATGCCCTTTAACATTGTAACTTCTTATCCCAGCAAGTTCCTCCCAACAAAGATAACTATATTGCGAACCTGTTGTGCAGACGAGGAGAATGAAACTTGCCTTAGGTCACACAGAGATTCAGTGTGAACAATGCATACCTGAGTGTGTGTGTCTGTGTGTGTCCCAGCATCTGTCATCTAGATGTCTACACCAGCTCTCAGATCTCTGACTACCCGCCCCCCCCCCCCCCCCAACCACTCTGGTCTTCATACAACACCAAGTGAATCACTGACAGAGGTCCACACGGGTCCCTGCCTTTCTGCTCAAAGCCAAACAAACCTCACTCCAAGGGAAAAGTCCAGGTGCTTAAATCCATCCCCGAGGTTTTTCAGGATTGATCTCATTGGGCCACTCCTCCTGGGAGTCCCCTCTCTGCAGATGCCCTGCCTTCCTTTTCCATTCTCATTCCTCTCCCGGCTCTAGTCTCATCTCTGCCATGCATGCCCCCTGACATTTCCTCTGTGTCTTACCTTGGCTTTAGTGGTTTTGCTTAGGTTGGAAACTTGATCCAGTAACTGCTGGACCCCGTCAGAAGGGGCTTTCCCGTCCTCCAAACGGTGGTAGATGAAGCCTGGTTTTCCTTCTGGGTTTTGCAGAAAGGCTTCTTCACAGTCTTCCAGTAAAAAGCTAGATGGGAAATTATTATTTCTCAGGCTACACAGGACCGTGGCAGCAGAGACGTTGGTAACCAGCCCAAGTGTCCAAACGGGCTTTCACCACAGCGACAAGGGCTCAGCTACAGAGGAAGAGAAGCTTTCCAAAAAAATACATGTGTGCCTGTGTGCCCAGAAGTCAGTGTCAAATGTCTTCCCCAGTCTCTGCACAGAACCCGGAACTCACTGAGTCAACTAGCCTGGCTGACCACAAGCCCCAGGGATCTTTCTTCCTGTCTCTCCTTCCTCTGTGCTGAAATTACAGATATTCATAGCAGCACCCAACTTCTATGTAGGTTCAGGGATCTGGGTCAAATATTCCAGTGGAAGGAAAGTAGATGGTACAGGTGAAACAAATAGGTCACTAGCGGGTAATTTCTGAAGTCAGAGAGGCTGGAGGCCAGCTGGCAGGAATTTCAGCCAGAGGGGTGGGCTGACAGGCAATCGGAGGAGAAACTACTTTGTGAGGTGGAAGGAGCCGAAAGAGTAGAGCTGAGTGGAAGCAGGTCAGCCATGGACTGAGAGCTCCCACATAACTGCATTCTGTGAGGTGATCTCTAGGTGATCTGGCTCAAAGAAGAACTGAACAAATCCAACAATAGGTCCCAAGGTGTACTAGAAGGTGATGCGACTGCTCTGGGGAGAACCCTGACTAATAAAGGAACTGTTTCTTGAGAAGGCTGGGTGGTACACTGCAGCCAACCAGGGGCAGATGCCAATTTGAGTTGTCAGCCAGGCTGCTGTCCAAGGGACAGCCTGCCTTCTCCTCTCCTCAGGACCAAGCGTTCTTCGTGACCCTAGCTGTATAAGCAGTGCTGGAGGCCTGGTGAAGGAGGCAAGCCGAACCCATTATTTGGAGGATTCCTATTCAGCCATGAGTATTCTTGTTCCTATCCTTCACCGTAAACAGTGCCTGGGTCAAATCTGTACATTACAGAGCACCTATGGAAGCAGTGTCAGAAGTCAGCTCCCCCTCTGCACCCTCTTTGCTGACTGACAGTGGAGAAACACACACTTGTGCTCCCCACTAAGCGTGAGTTCCTCCACTCACTATGGCTAAGTGTGTTGTTAGTACAGCACACCTACCTAAGGACTATGAAGTTTTAAGGACAGTGTTTTCTATGTGGGTACAGAATGATTCAAGGGGCCAACGTATCTTTAAGCAACCCTGTGGGTCCCATACACACATAAGGAGTGATAACTGATCAGGAAGTTCTCCCCCACGAAGCTCCCAAGCTGTTCACGGGGCACTTTCCTAGCTTTGTCTCTAGGAAGCTGAGAGAGCTAGCCAATCAGAGGTGGAGCAACCCGAGACAAAGGCTCCAACAGCTGTGTTGGTGGACTGAGCTCATCAATCCGTTTGCACTTCTGTATCCTTGTTCATGGGGAGGGAGGCTCCCTGGGGACGGAAGCCAGGCCTCATGCATGCAAGGTAAGTGCTATACCACTGAGCTACATTCCCAGCCCCAACTGCCATGCTTCTTGGTAGTCCTGAGAGAAGCAAACGGTGAAAGTCATGTGATGAAATAAAGGAAAATTCAACCAAAATAAAGCAGAAACAAATGCAAGAGACTAAAATTTCAGTTCTTTAAAAAAAGAACACATTAAAAAAAATAAACAAAAATATACTTGAAGTGGATAGACAGATAATAGAAAATGAGTGGGAGGGAAACTCAAGTTTAAAATCAGGAAGACAAAAATTGATGTGAAAAGTGGAAAGATTAGTGCTGCAGCATTGTCTCTGTCCAATCCCATTAGGGCAGTGGCAGGCCTGTGACTGGACAGGAAAAGAGAGATGGAGCTAAAGTTGGAGGAGGAAAAAGGTCAGGAGCAGGAGGAGAGGAGAGATCATGGAGTCAGAGGATAATGAAGAATCAGATCCCGAGTGCTTGTACAACCAAGCAAAGGTTTGTACAAAATAGTTTAATTGGGTTAGAATATTGTCTTTATTATTTGGTTCTGAAATTATTGTATTGGCATTTGTAAACTGTGATTTTATTATTATATAAATCTGATTGGATATTAAGGCCTTCAGAGTCATGCTTTACTTACTGGGTCCTGGGCGCTAGCTAGATGAGTGATTGTGGGGTGTGTAAAGAGTTGCATGTGAGCGAGATGCTGTAAACAGCTGGGAGAGAATCACAAGAGCCCGCGGGACATGGTGACGCCTGGACGGCACCGGCTCAAGAACATGGCCTGGCAGGAAATGGAGTTTGCAGGGTGGATTCATTTTTTTTATAACTCCCACAACAGATTATGAACAGTATCTTATTAACGAGCGAAAGCCTTGAAGATAAAGAGAAAAGCAAGATGCCTTTAGAGATTAAAAATAAGAATTAAAAAATAATTTAACAATGAAGGGCATATATTACCAAGGGACATAAGATACGGCCAAGTAACACTAGGTATTAAAAATGATACATCCTTAATGAATACTCATGCAAGGAGAGAAAGGTAGAGAAAGAGACTCAGCCGAAGACAACCAGTTGAAGGGCATTGTAGACACACTCTGAAGAAGGCTCTGCTAGCTCTACTGACCTAGCCACTGGGTCTTCTTTTCTCTCCTTTTCTTTTCTCTTTTTTTCTTTTCTTTCCTTCTTTTTCATGTGTGTGTGTGTGTGTGTGTGTGTGTGTGTGTGGGCGCGCGCGCGCACTGCAAGATGTGTGTCTGTGTGTGGTGTGGTATGTGTATATGTGTGAGCATGTGTGTGTGTGATGTGAGATGTGTGTGTTTATGTGGAATGTGTGTGAATAAGTAAATGGTCTGCATATCTTGTGTGAGTGTGTGTGTGTGTGAGTGTTTCTGGTGTGAGCAGGAACATGTGTATGCGTGTGAGTATGAGTGTATGTGTGTGTGAGAGAGTGTGTGTTATGTGATGAATGTGTTTTTTGTGTGTGTTGAATGTGTATATGTTTAACTGGGCATTGAATCTAAGGCTTCATGCACACTAGGCAATTATTCTACCGTTGTCTTTTACCCTCAATCTCTCCTTTTCAGCCTTCTGAATGCTGGAAATACAGGCATTCATCACTATGCCTGTTTTTGTGTGGTGTTAGGAACTGATTCCAGAATCCCATGGGTCAGAAACCATCTAGGGCTAGGCAGTGGTGATGCACGTCTTTAATCCCATCACTTGTGGGGCAGAGGCAGGCCGACTTCTGAGTTTGAGGCCAGCTTGGTCTACAGAGTGAGTTCCAGGACAGCCAAGGCTATACAGAGAAACCTTGTCTTGAAAAAGCAAAAAAGAAACCATCTAGGAAAGGCTTTGGGAAGCAAGTGAGTTTTCTGGAGATGGCCCATCATTTTGCATGGCTGCCATGGGTGTGCTCTGAGATGCAAGGCTCACAAAGACTTTATCCCAGGGTTGCTTCTTGCTGCTGAGATGTCTTTTCTGCCACTATTACATTGTCTAATGATTCCTGGGCACCAGCCCATTCTATTGGGTAGATTTCCTGCAGAATCAATATGAAGATGTACTTTTATATAGTAACACTGTTTAGATGAATTTATAATTTCATAATTCCTGATAATGATTTTATAGAACTCCTAAATTGATACAAGTAATTTCAAGCCCCCTATAGAATAAAGCTTCAAACAGAGCTTTCTAAACCTTCATGTGTCATGGGCTAACTGCACTAGGAAAAGAAAACAGGCTTGGAACAAATTACACTCACGGAAAACATTGTCTCCAGGATAGAAATGAGGCCATGCTCTGGTAACTAAAGGCCATAAACTGGGACTGGGCAATTTATTGTAGTTCAAGGACAGAAATAAATGATGGACTAGTCTATCTATACAAGACTCAAAATAATAAGATACAAGACAGATGATTTGTCTTTTGGTAAAACCATGCTAACTTGTGACATAAAAACTACTGTTTTAAACTTATAATGAACTTGTGGAGTCAAAAATACAGAATGAATGTTTAGTCAGGGACTATCCTTAATGGAAAGATATAAGCAATTCTGTTGTAACTCCTTACACCTTATTAACCTATGATATGAACTGTTGCCTTAAACTTACTATGAAAAGTAAAATGCTTTTTTAAAAAAGCACATGATCAATTGTCCTGAGAAGGAATAGAAACTAAGAACAATAAAGTGGAGGTATAACCCTTTTCTGCTCCATCCAGTGTGTGTGTGTGTGTGTGTGTGTGTGTCTGTGTGGGTGTGCTTCTCTCTCTCTCTCTCTCTCTCTCTCTCTCCTTTCCTTTCCTTTTCTCTCTGACTCACAAAGAGTTAACAAACTTTGAACCTCTCACCTGGCCAGCAAGAGGTCCCTGAGTCAAAGAGACAAGAACCCAAGTAACTAAGTTTCTTTCCTCCTGCAGCTATCAGCAGGAGTTAATTGCCAGAAGCCATCAGCTTTAGACCCCTGAAGAGCAAGAGAAAATTAAATTGCCAAAAGTCATCAGCTTTTGGCCTCTGCCAATGCCACTCACTGATGCCTTCTTCAGGTACCTGAATGCCAGGGCTGGACCCTGGCACCTGTGTATGCTAGGAAAGTCCCCTACTAACTGAGCCACATACCCAATCCTTGGTTTTTCATTTTGAGACAGGATCTTACTATATTGCCTGGGCTAGTCTTCAATTTGCAGTCCTCCTGCCTCAGCTTACTGAGCCGTTGAGATTCTAAGCTTTAGTTATCAGGCACAGCTACAAGGGAGAGCCATAAGGACCAAGGATAGGGCTTACTGCAGGGAACGTGGTAGACCTGGAGATCTCACACTTCTGCACACAGTTAGCAGTCATAGCTGGGTTCCACTCAAAGGCAACTAATGCTTTGTAAGGGTTTAATCCAGTCAACATATCTGGATAGAATAGCTAACTTCCCATGATGGCCATTTTGTCTTTTTATCTATATCTACACCATGTATTTTTGATTGATTAAAAACCTGGTAGGTAAGATTCATTAACATATAAGTTATATTCAGATTGAAACTTCACCTTTCTCAAATTGTGTCCAGAGAAAGAAAACAAAGTTTACTGTGGACTGAGATGAGAAGCCACCAGCTTTGTTCTGTAAAGTTAGACAATAAACATTTTGGGCTATATAGGACACAGAGTTTCTGTTGTAAAAACTCCATTGTGCTGTCATAATATGAAAGCAGTTGCTAAAAAAATTTACAGAAATCAACGAATGCAACTGTGTTTCTGTAGCTAGTTGTTGCTACTTTGTGGGCTCTTCTTTTTTCCATCCTTTATTCCAACTCCCACCCCCTCCTTGGGTTTCACCTGTGAACACTAGATAGGAGAGAAACAGAAGAGAAGGGAGAGAGGAATTAGGAAACTCCCTGAATCTAACTTCTTTCCTTTTGTGTCTTCCTTGACCATAGCTACTAACAAACTGCAATCGACTTCCCTAAACAACCAACAACCATCCACCCCTTCTCTTGGCGCCCTAGCATTAATACACCCTCTGAGAAGTTCCCAGAATTCAAAATATTACAAAATTGTAGAAACTATCTGCAGCTGGAAAAACTATGCTTCTGTTAGAGCACGAGGCAAATCATAGTCAGCTGCTGTGGACAGTCTGAAGCAGCCCACATTCCTACACCTCGGATTAAAACAAAAGCACATTCTTAGAGTATTTCTGTTTTGTTTTGTTTTTTAAAGAAACCAAAATCCCCAAATTCTCAAAAACATCACTACATGTTCCAATAAAACTTTATTTATAAAACACATACCTGGCTGCGTTTGGCCCTGGGCCACTATTTGCCAACTGCTGACCAAACAGTCTTTATATTAATGATGCTGATAGATCTGATGGTATAAAACTTTACATTTTTATTTAGGTGTGAGGTCAGTATGAAGTTTACCAGATTTCACACACTGTTTTTTAACTCTGAGAATAGAATTAGGACTTGTCTTTGAAGTTCACTTGTTAGTAATATCATTGCAGCTGATGTGAAAGATAAATTAGGAATATTTTTTTATGCTTACCTTGGTAATGTTGAGTGAAGGAATAAAATAACTAAAGAACTCTTCTCAATTTCCCATTTTCTTACAGTGAGGTACTGATTTTCAACATCTATTGGAAAATAAACAGCGTGGAAGAAATATCCCATTGTCTCGCACATTCTTTTAAGTTTAGGTGAATGGTCCTAAAAATGAATTAAAATATATAAGCACATGAAATATTTAGCTAAAGATAGAGAAGATCTTATCACTTAAAAGGCATACTTTAGAATAGCCTCTATATCTGTATTCTAATACAAAAAGATTTTAAAGAAAATCTTATAGAGAAAAAGTAAATTTCTCTCTAGAACAAAAATAATAGCTTAACAAGAAGGCTATTTTCTAGGTCGGAAGATGATTTATTTCATAATCAAACAACAGAAGAGAGCACTGGCTTAGTTTGATTTGGTATTTCTTGTTATTTTTATCATGGATAATTTGTTTTCTTGTTTTAAAGGATCCTAGTATATATCTCCATATATGTGTGCACGTGTGTGTGTGTGTGTGTGTGTGTGTGTGTGTGTGTGTATGTGTGTGTATGGTGCTTTGAGCTAGGAAATCTAGCTTCCATGTGAGTGGGCTTGCCTAGCAAATGAAAAGCCCTAGATTTTATTTCCAGAAACATAAAAAGTTTAAAAATCTTAATGAAAAAATATTGGTCTATAAAAAAGTATATTGCTAAATAATGATGATTTTTATGCAAGCAATTAGTTAGAGGCCTCCAACTGTCGTTGGGAGTCACCTATATCCAATTACAAGATGGAAGCTTTGAGATTTAAAATATTTTAATATCTTACCAAGATTGAATCATATTACAAAGGAATGCTAAATAAATCTATTAACAATTTGTGGACTGAATTCAATGGGTTTCTCCTGGGGCAGGTAGATGCATTTAAAGTTCACTTGAGACATTAGTGGCATATAGATATCGCCTACAAAAGGTCAGGCAGCAAATATTTTTACAAAAATAATAATGCTTAATAATTCAGCTGTTTCAACAGAGGCTTTTTAAATCTCTTTGGTTTCTGTCCCAATTAACTCTTTTTGTAGTACAGCAATAGATCTCTCTCTCTCTCTCTCTCTCTCTCTCTCTCTCTCTCTCACGCCTGCCCCGACCATGTTTCAGTAACACCTTTTAAAAATAGGTAATGTATGAATTTCATATAATTTTCACATAATGAAAAGTCTTTTTAAGTCTTCTTATATTTTCTCTTCCCAATAATTAAAATATAAAAACAAATCTTAGCTCTGGGCCACATGAAACCAGGTAGCAAGCCAGAAGTGGCCACAGGCTTTAGACAAACTCCATGGGATGCCTTGAAAAATTCAAAGTCGTGATAAGGATTAAACTTTGGTATTATCTGAAATAGACTTAAGGACAGCAACTAAATCAGACCTGGCTAATGAAGAACTCAAACCCTGCAGAGAATAGTTATTGAGATACAGAAAAGATCATTTTACTATATACATTTTTAGCTATATTTTCTACTTTTACATTAAGACATTGGCTTTTTGTTTTGTTTTGTTTTGTTTTTGATTTTTTTGGGGAGTTTTTTTGGTTTTTCAAGACAGGGTTTCTCTGTATATCAGCCTGGGTTCCCTGGAACTCACTCTGTAGACCAGGCTGGCCTTGAACTCACAGAGATCTGTCCGTCTCTGCCTCCTGAGTGCTGGATTAAAGGATAATGGCATCTTAATGATATATTTTAGGTATGAAATTAAATGAAAAGGAAAAAAAAGCCACAAAGTCCCAAGGCTAGTCTCTCATCCTGGCGTGGCCCCTGTCCTTGTTTCAGGGGCAAGTTAAACAAGAACTAAGAGTCATCACACGATGTCTGCCCACCCACAAGTAGATCCTGGCCCAAACTGTGTCATAAGCAAAGCTCAACGTTTTCTGTTTTTTAAGGTGGATAATTTCATAAATAGCAAGCTATGTAGTTTAAATGCAATTATAGTCTGAATATAATCCTAGTTTTATTCTGCTTGCTTTGAGCTAGGATCCCACTCTGTAGTCCAGGCTAGTCTCCAGCTCCGTATAGTTCTCTTATCTCTGTCTTCAGAGTGCTTCGGGTTACAGATGTATGCCACTCCTGCTACTAACTTGAACTTCCTTTTCTGTCTTTCTTAAAACAGATTTCTTTCTTTTTACTTTATGCCTATAGGTGTTTGGCCTGCATGTGTGCATGCGTACTCTGTGTATGCCTGGGTGCCCATAGAGCATAGAAGTGGGCATCTAATCTGGACTAGTCCCTGGAATAGGAATTACGGCTAGTTCTGAGCTTAGGAATTACAGCCAGTCATGAGCCAGCTTATGTGTGCGGAAGAACAAACCTGGGGCCTCTGCCAGAGCAGCCAGAGCTCTGAACTCCTGAGCGGTCCTTCCATGAGTGAATACACAGTTTCTGAATGTTCTCACCTTAAGGAACAGTTCCATTTCAGGCTGGGTTTCGTCTGTATAGATGAGGTAACATCTGACAGGGTGACTCCACAGGGAATGTGAGAACAAGGGCGTGGCCTGTAATAAACCAGCCACGGCAGCGTCCCAGTCATCTGGAAGTCAAATTCCCATAAAGTCACGAGAAATATACCAGAATAAAACTGACAGAACAATTCCAAGCCAGTCTGGGGGGAAAAAACCTTAACAGATGTAGAGAGTCAGGTGTTGCTACTGAATAAGCTAGAAGAAGGTATTAGAAGGTAATTAATTTCTAGCCTCAAGTTCTCCTCTGGGATTTGAGCCAATGTATGCCACTAGTGGTCTCCCCTGGAGAACAATGGATCCCCTGGGCAGAGGCCCCGACTCTGTTCTCTTCTGCTATTTGCAGGGAATCTGCATCCCCAAGATGATGCGTTATTTCACCTTCCCATTCTGGTATCAAACGAGGCACAAAGAGTTTGAGAAGAGTGTAAATGAAAACTGGTTTCAGGCTACTTAGTGGGAAGGAAAAATTGTGAACTCTCCAGCAATCAAGAACACAATATAAAAACAATTTGCATTGTTCCAGTGAAATGATTTTACTGTTTTAAAGAAGAGTAGAGCTACGGACATGTTCTCGGGGCTGCGACGATTGGGCAGTTCTGAGCATCTCAGTGCTTTGGGAGCACTGGGTAATACTAACATGGTAGATGCACTCATTCGTTGACCTGACAGGCCTTTTTGTACTTTGCTTTACGGCACATATCAGTAATATCAATTATGCTACATCATATCCTTGTGGCTCAACAGAAGCCCCTGCAAATTCAGAGAATAACACAGCTGCTAGAACCTGGGTAGCCAGGATGGCAGGAGGACTATGTTATCCTGATGAGAAGGATGTAGTAGCCGCAGCCTGGTCAGTCACTGCCTCTGTGAGTACTGGCTTGCCAATGGAATGTGCCAGAACACTGGTTTAGCACAAGATTCTAGAACACAAACAGTCACAACTACCAGGCAAGAGACTGGTTACCTCGGTTGATGTTTGCAAAGGGTCCTTCCACATCTATAGAGCTGTGGGCAAACTCGGGGCCTCTGAAGGACTGCTGGAGCTGGATCATGCTGCCTATGGAATGCTCGCTGCCCAGGGCCCTGCTGGCCCAGTATTCACATTGGGTTCCGGCAGCTGTTTGCAGCAAGGAATTGGAATTTCATTAAAACCAAGCTACCAAATGTTTAAAGAATATCCACACATGTCACATAAGGTCTCCCATATCAAGATACACTATTTACCAATACAATAAGCCTCGAAGTAAGGTTTTAGAAACATTTTGGCACTGAGTTTTGGCAGAGCACTTCTGCTCTGGTTAACACAATCCTGGTCATCATCTCAAATTCAAAGGAAGGATTAAACCAGGAGAAAGGAAAAGAAAAAGGAATCTAAAAAACAAGGCTGGGGGGGGGGGGTTAGTAAAAGGCAGTTTAGGGCCAGGAAGATGGCTTAGCAGGTAAAGGGCCTGTCACCAAGCCTCAAGGCCTGCCTGAGGCCAGTCCCTGGAGTGCAATTGGTAGAAGAAGAGAATTGCTTCTCACAGATTATCTTCTGACGTCCACACACGTGCACTCCTACCCACATACATACGCATACATATACACAAAATAAATAAATTAATAAATAATAAAAATTAAAATGAGGGACTTTTAAAGACACCACAAACAATTCTAAAAATCTACCTGCAATTGGACATTTATACCTCAATTAAAATGGGAAGGAACTTTTTTTTTCTTCTTCATGAGACTGAGCCTGGGTTCTCCTGGAACTCACTCTGTAGACCAGGCTGGCCTCGATCGAACACAGATCTACCTGCCTCTGCCTCCTGATTGCTGAGATTAACAGAGAATGCCATTCTGCCCAGCTTATCAAGGGCTTTGAAGGTACACTATCAACAGGGCACTCATACCTTGTGTCCTTCAGGTTTAAATCAATAGACCAAGGAGAAAGACAAAAGGGGAAGCATTAACTTGTTTCTGTTAACTTACCAAGACAGCTACAGGAGCTTTGCTACACTGTACATCTAAACAACCAATATAGAAGCAAACAGTCTGGCTAATGTGAGACAGCTGCTCTCCGTCAGTCAGAGTCATTGCATCTTTTTCTCAAACGCTAGTAGTGAGAGTCCCAGGATGCTGACCACAATGCACTGAGAATATAACGAAAACTAGAAAGGAACTGCCAGTTGCCGTATCTTACTCCCAAGTACATCTCTTATAAGTAGGAGGGCCATGGCATTTTCTCCCTATACCTACAAGAAGTGTTTCCTTTATGTCATACTAATCACAGCTGATTTTTTTCTTGAAACCTGGGAAATGCCTTCGATTCTGTGATTTTTTTAATAAAATTTTATTGATAGAAAAATGTTTTATGGGCTGGAGAGGTGGCTTAGTGTTTAAGAGCACACTGACTGTTCTTCTGAAGGTCCTGAGTTCAAATCCCAGAAACCACATGGTGGCTCACAACCATCCATAATGAGATCTGATGCCCTCTTCTGGTGTATCTGAAGACAGCTACAGTGTACTTAGACTGGAGCAAGGAGAGGTCCTGAATTCAAAATTCCTAGCAACCACATGATGGCTTACAACCATCAATACAGCTACAGTATACTCATAGATACACAAAGTAAATAAATAAATAAATCTTTAAAAAATGTTCTATATGCTTATTATAAAACCAAAGCTTTTGAGTGACTCACAGAACTATGTTGTGATACCACAATGCAGGTATTGTTACAAATTTGCAAAGACTATATGGGACATACTCTGTGGAGCTCCCCTTCCCACTTTAGCTGACACACGTCTGTCTGTTGGTTATCCTTTCCAGTCTAGGTTAAGCTTTGGTTAGAACCATTTGAGCAGAGGTAACTACATTTCAGGTTGGGCCTTCAGGAAAAGCAAGGTGTCTACCTGTGATGCTATTTACTTAAAAAAAAAAAAAAAAAAAAAACTTCCCAAATGTGTGTGCGTGTACGCATGTAGGCATGATCATGCCATCACCTGTGTGTGGAGGTCAGAGGGTGCTTCACGAATCAGCTGTCTCCTGCAACTTTGTGGGGGCCCAGGATAGAACTCGGATCATCAGGCCTGGGCGAAAGTGCCTCTCCTCCTGTAGCCACCTCACAGGCTAATCTTAACTGTTAAATTCACAGGGGTATCTAGACTAGGTTAATTGAGGTAGCAAGGCCCACCCTAATAGTGACCTGTTCCATGACAGGTTAGGGGGCCCAAGCTGCATGGAAAGGAGAAAGCAAGCTGAGCACAGGGTCCACCACTCTGTTTCCTAGCTGTGAAGGCAATGGGACCAGCGGCCTCGTGCCCTTGCTGCTGTGACCTCCTGGCACTGATGGACTGGGACCTTTGAACCACGAGTGGAGATGAGACCTTTCTTCTGAGGTAGTTTGTTGCCAGGCACTTTGTCACAGCAAGAAGAAAAACAACGTGCACACTCTACCTTCTTTTTTCCTTTGGAGAAAAATGAAGATTGATCTGGAATAGGTACTCTGGGTGGGGCATGGGGGTATGCAGAGATAGAAAGAGAGAAACAGACAGCAGAGAGAGAGAGAGAGAGGGAGAGAGAGAGAGAGACAGAGAGAGACAGAGAGAGACAGAGAGAGATAGAGAGAGAGACAGAGACACAGGGACACAGACAGAGAGACAGAGACAAAGAGACAGAGAGAGACAGAGAGAAAGAGCATGCGCATGTGTGAGCATGTATGCACACCATGGGCTAGGATGGAGGGCAGAATACGATGAGAAGAGAAGAATGTAGCTCCTGACATACACTTCCTGCCTGGTGAGAGAGACACAGAAAGGTCTCCCTATTCGTAAGAACAGAGTAAGCACTAATCCTGCACAGAGAGCAAAAGGACGACTGGCCATCCTGAGCATCCCTACAGCTCTGCGGAAGTGGAACACGATGTGAACTCACCAGTGACATCTGTGCAGTTGTCATCTGAGTCAGACTCCCCAGGGTCGAACACTTGGATCCCCTGAGCCTGCAGCCTCTGAAGTTTGCTCTCCAGCTCTCGCTTGGCCCTCAGTAAATCTTGAATTTCATTTTCTTTGGTCTCCCTAAAAATCTTTTTAAAAGGTAGAATTCAGCCCTGAACCTTTTTTTTTTTTTTTCATAAACTTGGTTGTGCCACCAAGTTTCCAAGGGGGAACATTTATTCATAAAGTCAGTGTCCACCTGGTTCTCAGTCTCCTCATTTGTAACAGAAAGACTTCTGAGGACCTTCATTTTATTATTCACAGTGAACCAGCTGGAAGTCTGACAGCATGGATGTGTGTGTGTGACATGTAACACATTTGTTTCCCCCATACCAAATACAAAACAAAATATCCCCAAACATTTCCAAATGCTTCATAGTCTAGCTCTATGCCCATCATCGGTGTTACTTATCTATGTTCCCCACGATAGCAGATGAATTTTTTTTTTTGGTTGCTGTTTTTTGTTTGTTTGTTTGTTTGTTTTCAAGATAGGGTCTCATTATGTAGCTCTGACTATCCTAGAACTCACTATGTAGACCAGGCTGGCCTCGAACTCAGAGATTAGTCTGCTTCTGCATCCAGAGTTCTGGACTTACAGGTATATGCCACCACACCTGGCTTACCTTGAATTGTCTTTTAACTCTGTCTCTGTCATGTTCAAATGTGACTGCTCTCTCCATGGCTTGGTATTTTGCTTCTAATGCACCCTCTTTTTCCCGAAGTATCTTCTGGTAAGTTTTCTGAAGTGCCTGCAACGATGCACCTTGTTATCTCCTCACAAAAATGGACTTTCATTAGAATTTTAAATTCTTACATATATGTTTATATATGTTAGGATTTCTACCGTCTACTCACTATTTTATCAATTATCAGACACTCTTATGTTGTCAATTATTTCAAGCAAAATAGAAAAAAATGCAAACATCTTTGAATTCTAGTAAACAGGTTCGTTCGTCAGCAATGAGCTTTCAACGGAAATTAATACTCTTTCTTTGAAATGCTGTACCAACTCCAGGATTTTTCTATGCCTTGAGTTTCTAAGAGAATAAGACATGCAATTTGTAAGGTTTAGCTTGAAGAACAGTATGTTATGAAGGTTTTTGTGCTCCTTGGCGTTATATATTAATTATTTTACTGTCTCCTGAGCCATTCACAGTCTGGATCCAGGGCAGGCCTCCAGTAAATGTCAACAGGGCTGGATGAAATAAATGTGGGAGAGTTTTCTAAAGATTATGCAGGTAAGAAAGGAACAACAGGTTTCACAAGGAATTGGAATTGCTGATCTGTGGTCTGTGACATCTGTCTGTCAGTCCTCCCTGCACTGGCCTCTTTATCCCGCTGTCCCTTTCTACCTGCCACCTCACATGGTTCTTAGTGGGCAGTGATGCACACACATGACATCAGACACAAGGGACACACAAATCCACTTTATAGGGACAAGCACATTGTCCTCCCAGTAGAAAGTGAGGCCAGCAGGGAGCTCCGGGTGAGAACAACTTCTCATATAATATGCTAATCGCCCAGCAGATAACTGAAGGGCCTCATAGCTGATGAATAGTGGGAATGATGCCCCACTAGAGGGAAGAAGCCTTCTTTAAAAAAAATCTGTGCTGTTTCTTTAAGTTCTACTTCGACAGGCCGGGAGCTCTTGGGCTGTCAGAGATCCCAGCCACAGAAAAGAAAGGCATAAACAAATGACCATTAGAAAGGCTCAGAGTCCATCGCGTATAGTCCCAGATTTTTGCTCTGAGAAATTCTGCTTTACCTAGTATCTGAATGAATCAAAGGCGATCTGTTTATAAGGCCTACAATGGCATTGCAGTAACTGTTGAGTTCATTAACTAAATGGACTAAGGGAGTTTGAGTAATCTCGGGGAAGATTTTTGCTCACAATAGTTAAAAACGATGAATTCAGGAGGTTTCCAGAAAAATTCCTATCATATCATTAAACCCCAGAATCTGCAGAACTTCGCGAAGAAACTGAGCCAAGAGCTCCATCTTGGGAGATACATTCAACCGGGAGGAGTTGTGTGAAGTTGCTCTGAGAAATTTTGCGGTTTCAGGACTTGGGTGGATTCAACACGTCTTAATGAATGAACCGGAAACTGAAAGGGGCCGGGGAAGATGCTGACAAAAAATTAGTTTAGACTCAAATAATGATTCCCCATAAAGGAGGAGCAGCTTCTGTACAATTCCGAAAACAACTTGGTTTGTGGCTGGGGTAGGAGGGTGGTGCCACCAAGCGGCTGAGCGGTGCGCTCGGGTCTCAGTTTCCTCAGAGCCTCCCGCTAGCAGCGCACTAGGTCCCGCGTTACCTGCAGCTCCGCCCGCAGCCGCTTGTTCTCGGTGTCCAGCTTGGCCTCTCGGCGGCCCATGGACAGCAACTCCTGGTTCTTGCTGACCCGGAAGATCTCATACTCTTTCTTGAGCCGCTCGAACTCGGCCGCCGCATACTCTAGCTCGGGCACAGACGAGCCGGTAGACTTGAAGCTGGCGCCCAGCAGCCCGCCGCCCCCCGCCGCGCGAGGCAGCGACCCGGGCCCGGCTCCCGCGCCCCTACGGAACGAGCTGCGCAGCAGGCGGGCCTTGGGCTTCACTTCCACCGGGATCTCGCAGGCCTCGCCGCCGCCTGCCCCGTATGTGTCCTCGATCACCTCCCCGCCAGCGGGGCTCACCAGCGACGAGGCTGTGCCCATGATGCCCGCGGCCGCCTGAAGCTGAGAGTGTGCTGTGCCAGGAGGAGGCGGGGCCAGGAGGGCGGGGCCTGCCAGGAGGGGCGGGGCGCGGCGGCGAGAAACCAAAATCAGGGAGGAGCGTGGCCAGGAGCAGGGCAGGGGCGGGGGCGTGGCCAGGCCTTAGGGGCGGGGCCTAGATGATGGGGCGGGGTGCAGAAGAGAGGGCGGAGTCTGGAGAGAAGATCAGAGCCGTAAGTGAGCCGGGCCTGACGATTGGGGAGAAGGGCGTAACGTGGCAACTAGAGGGGGGCGTGGTGTTGAAGAAGTGCGGCCGTCCCGAGAAGGGGAGGAGCCATACTTTCGGGGCGTGGCCGAAAGAGCTGGGGTTGTTGGGCCTGCCAGAGAGGGGTGGGACGTAGCAGCGAGAGGAGGCGTGGTTAGCTGAGAAGAGCAGTGCCCAGAGACAGAGTCGGGCCAGATTTTAGGGGCGTAACCCGGTAAGTGGAGCGTAAGGCAGCAGCGGGGAAAGAGAGAATCAGAGTCGGAGAGTCGGAGAGGGGGTCCTGGCTGGACAGTGAGAGGGGGCGTGGCCAGGAGGAAAAAAATCGGAGCCCAGTGGGACGGGGCCAGGTTTCGGGGGCGTGGCCGGATAAGCGGGGCGTGCTCTTCTGAATGAGACCTGGAGAGGAGATAGATGGGAGGGTTGCAAGAAGTGGAAGTCAGAAAGAGAGGGATCGGTTTCACGGAGCTGTCGGGTCTGAGAACTTGCTTTGCAGGAACAGGCAACAGGATTGAGCTGGGCAAGCTGGGCGAGACTAGAAGAAAAGTTAGACTTGAGACATCCAGACTAGGCCCAAATCTACTAGCTCTGCTTCCTCTGCCTGAACTTAGTCTCATTGAGCGGGAATTAGATCACACTCCCATCTGCAGCTGTTTCTGTGGTATCTGACTAAGGGCTCCTTTCTAGAGGTAGTTCAGTGCCTAGTGTGTCTCTCAGAATGCATGTAATAAATAATGACAGCCAAGAAAGAACTTCGGAACCATCCTTTGATAAGCTCAGGTTTAAGGGCGCTGGGGACCCTATTTTAGACAGAAGAAAATTGTAATTACAGGGTTTGCAGGAAGAGAACACTTGCTACCTTTTTAAAATTCTGTTCCAAGTTGCCCTTGGTCTGCTCACTTATTTTCCTACCCATCCCAGATTGGTACCCCAGGTTAGAGGGGACAAAACGGTCAGGAATGGCTTTGACTCGCACTGTTGTGAGCTGGGTGCTGGTGAACTTGCCTTTTTCTTCTTAGGCAGTCTTGAAAATTCTCCAAATGCCAGCCATTCTCTCTCTGCCATCATCCTCATTATGGGAGTCCCCTTTGGGGATAGAATTTTATTTCAGTGCTTACTTACTCTTTCCCCAGCTGCCAGAAATCTAGTGGCATGTTGAGCATCTGCCCATGCAGAGCCACCTCAGGCTGACCTAAGATGGTGGCTCACTTGACTGTAGAGTTTCATCTGATCTACAGGCATTGTAGGGATTCTTGGAATGCTTAATCTGAGATGCAGATAGCCAAGCAAGACGTCTACCGGGAATGCTGGGTAGGTACCTCGGGCAAGGCTATGGAATCCGTGCAAGGTTGCCCTGTACAGCATTCCCAGCAAGGACTTCAGCCAACCCTGCAGGGACTTTTGAAGCTGGGACAGCCCTGTGGAGTTGTCCTAAGTTATCTGGGAGCTAGGACTTCAGACTTTTACTTAATCTAGCCCATCTGCTCTCTTTAGCGGTGGAGACTGATGGCTGGGAATGGTCTGCTATCAGCATGTCATGACTGACGTCTAATCCTTCACTCAACACAGCTACCACAAAGCAAACAGCCTTTCCTCCAAGGAACTCTGGGAAGGCTGATCCATTCTAACTCCCACCCCACCCCCACAAATGCCCGAACTCTGGCTATGTTTTCTCTGACCTCTTAGACAGTCTTCTGGCCTTTGTACTCTTCTAAGTTTTGAAGGATTACATATTGATTTCTCCAGTTAGTACCATGAGATTTCCAAAGGGAAACATTTGCTCTACCAGAGTACCCAAAGAAATGCCCTACATTCTCAAAGCCTTTCTAGTTGCTGATTTCTGATGTCTGTTCCTTCAGAGATTTGAGGACCATTCTCTAGATTTTCTTCATTCCCTTTCTTTCCTCTTCCCTTCCCTTCTCTTCCCTTCCCTTCCCTTCCCTTCCCTTCCCTCCCCTCCCCTCATCTCCCCTCCCCTCCCCTCCCCTTCTCTTCTCTTCTTTTCTTTTCTTGACACAATCCCTGTAGCCCAGACTGGTCTCAACCTTTCTTTGTAGCTAAGGATTGTAGAGAGCCGTCCGAACTGCGCCCTAAAGATGGCGACAGCTGGCCGAGAGCTCTGAGATAAACAACACCTGATTTGGCTTGTAGGTTGTGCTTCTCAGTGGCATGATTTTCCCTGGCCTATGGGGAGATGACACGTGGCATGAGTTCATGGGCTCCTACTAGGATATAAGTTGTGCCCAAGTAGGGATCTCCGGCTCACCTCCACACAATGCTGCATGTAAGGTAGCCTGAGTAAATCGCTAAGAGAAGGAATCGGTTGTGTCGTGTCTTAATTCCTGTTAGTCAGGGTTGGCTCACCACAAAGGATGACCTTGAACTTCTGATCCTCCTATGGGGACTACCATCTTACTTGCTGGGGTCCCAGAGTGAGTTCGCAGGAGGAAGCAACTGGTCCACCTGGGTTCATCTCTCTGTTTCCTGGCTATGGATGAAAAGTGAGCAGCTTTCTCATAGTCTGGCTACAAGGCCTTCCTGCTGAGAGGGGCTGTACTCTCAAATTTTGAGCCAAAATAAATTCTTCCTTCCTCCCTCCCACCCTCTTCCCCTTCCTCCCCTCCTTCTTTCCCTCCCTCCCCTCCCTCCCCTCCCTCCCTCCTCTCTTGCCCTTCCTCCCTCCTTTCACTCTCTCCCTCCCTCCCCTCCCTTTCACTCCCTTCCTCCCCTTCTCTCTTTCCCTCCCTCTCTTCCTCCCCTCTCCCTCTTTCCCTCCATCCCTCCCCCTCCCATTCTCCCTTCCTTCCTAAAGTTACTTTTTTAGTAACTTTACTAAAAGTTACTTTTTTCAGGTTTTTGTCACAATAATGAGAAAAGTAGTACAGCATTTTACCAGCCAGAAGAGATTTCTTTTTGATAACCTTTTGGTTGCTATTGTTGCTATACCACCTGTTATTGGATCTCTCCTGGGCATAAAGGTAGTGCAAAGAACCAATGATCCAGAAAGACCTGTTATGAACTCGATTCTCACAGAGCTCATGGACTAGATTAGTCGTCACTATTGTCTTTAAATACCTTCAAATGGCTTTGTAGATGCTCTAAACACACATCCAGGGTTGCCGAGACCCCGAGCCTCTTTGCATCATCTATAGAGACAATGGCAAAGACACTGTCTTTCTCATCAAGTAACTATTCATACATTCAGCCTGCATGTTGACCTGAGGTAAGCATTGATCAATGCCAAAGTGGGCAATCCAAAAGAGCAAGACCAAAGATGACACGTGCAGGGCTAGGGACCCAGCAGGATGGGGTGATAGCTTTCCACCATGGTTATTAATCCTAAGGCATGGCAGAGTGTAGTCTAATCTCAATTTCATAATCTATTTTTTTCTTTTTTAAAAAAGATTTATTTATTTATTACACATGAGTACACTGTAGCTGTCTTCAGACACACCAGAAGAGGGCATCAGATCCCATTACAGATGGTTGTGAGCCACCATGTGGTTGCTGGGATTTGAACTCAGGACCTCTGGAAGAGCAGTCAGTGCTCTTAACCGCTGACCCATCTCTCCAGCCCTCTATTTTTCTTTTCTATGCTTAATAGAACCTACCTACCTTAGTCTGCATTTTGAAAGTGTAACACTGGACATAGAGATACAGTGAGAAGGAGAGAAATCTCTGCAGGTCGCTGGTGGCCGATTAGAGAAAGATGGTTTGGGGACAGATTGATGGCAAAGGCCCTTGCTGCTGAGACTGATGACCTGAGTTCAGTCCTTGAGACTCACATCAAAGAGGTAAAAAGCTGACCCCTGAAAGCTGTTCCCTGACTTACAAATGCATGCCATAGTGTAGTTTAAAAAGCATATGAGGAGGGGCTTTTTGAGATAGAGTCTCACTTTGTAGCCCAGGCTGGACTCCACCTCACTCCCTCTACTCACACTTCCAGAGAGCTTGGGTTACAGATGTATCACTATCCCTGCCTTGGCCACTCACATCTTTAACATTGCTCTGGTTGTAAGATACAGTTTGAGATAATAAGGAGAAGCTCCATTTGTGGGACCAAGTGCCAAAGAGGAGTGTGATGCTCTTGTTCAGAACTCATGAAGGATTTCAAGTGACAGCATCAGAGTGTTAACCCCGAAGGGTGTCCCTTTGAGAGTGGGGCCTAGGGGTGGGAAGTATACTGGACTCTTTATGGGGTCACATGAAGCCATCTGCTTCTGACTGTGTGCCTTGGGTCTGAGAGAACCCTGCCACTGCCTTGACCAATAAACTGTAGCAGAAGTGACATTGTGACAGTTTCTAAGATGAGTCACTGAGAGAACTCCACTTAGAGTGTCCTGGAACTCTCTGGAAGCCTGTGAAAAGAGTCCCATGCTGGTGAGTTCATGTGCAGGTGGCAGCCTCAGCCGGGCCGAGATTCTCAGCCGTCCTTTCCCAAGCCAACCGCGATAAGGTCATCTCGTCTGTTTTGAGCTGCCCAGTTATTACCTGGATGCAGAGTGACTTTAGTACACCTTGCCATGAGCAGAGCCACTTGGCTAACCACGAATTCAGAGATATAATGAAATTGCTCTTCCTTTCGGCCACTAACGTTTGGAAAAATTCTTTCTCATTCTCAAGGAAGAAAAAAAATACTTCCATTTGATTTGAGTAACATGTCAAATTAACAAATAGTGATACTGCTCAGAGGAAGTGACACTGTGGCTGGTTCTCTGAGTCTGAAGTTTGAAATTACTTGGGACAGCTAGGTATTGTGGTTTAGGACAAAAGTCCTATTACTGAGGGATGAGGCTGAGGCAGGAGGATTGCCATTAGTTTTAGGCTTGCTTGAATAGATTGGAAGACTGCCATGTGTGCAGCATGCGCGCGCGCGCGCGCGCACACACACACACACACACACACACACACACACACACACAAAGGAGGAGAGGGAGGGAAGAGGATTGGAATGGAGCCAGAGGGGAGAGGAAAAAGAAGGAAGGGAAAGAAGAAAGAAATTATGAATGAAGTATTTGGGTGCTTATTAGAAATGGATATATATATTGAGTTTCTGAGACTGTACCCTTCAAGTCTCCATGTTCAGCTAACTCCCAGGTCATAGCCACCTACCTAAAAATCTCAGCACCACTGAGTTTGCATAAAAAGCATGGGTAAGAATGACCTAATTCCTTCCTGATTTTAGGAGGATGGTCCCCAGATGGCACCCACAGCATCGCCTTGAAGCTTAGTAGGGATCTGGTCCTCAGACACCACCACGGAGCCAACAAAATCTGCAGGATGAGACCAGGCAGCCATGATGGTTGGGATACGGCCTGCCATCTGAGACACTGTGGAGGAATAGACTCAGCCTTGCTGCTCATTAAAATCACCTAGAGAACTTGGCGAAAAAGAAAACTGATGCCCAGGCTTCATCTCAGACCTGTTAGAGCAGAACCCCCAAGGAATGGAGTCTGTACATCACTGGCTCTTAAAAGCTCCATGGAGATTTAGTCGGTAGTCAAGGTTGAAAACCAATAGTTTCATCTCTGCCTCCTGCCGTCTTATTTCCAATGTGTGCACAGTCCCTTTTGGTAAGCATTTCTATGTATGAGTATTCTTTCCTTTCATCAGCCTGAGATAGGGAGTGAGTCTGATATGCTATGTCTTCAATAGCATTGCACTTGAACCTTAAAAATGGTCATGCCATTGCAAATATTCATAGCACCTTGGAATAAGTGCCTCATAGACTGGAAATGCTACAGTTGAGTCTTTGAAGAGAAAAATATTAGAAAAACTGATTGTTTAATCACTTGAGTCTTTCTTGTGAGGTTCCTAACGTGGGGAATTGATTACAATAGAGGGTCTGTTCATATAGCTGTGATTTCACACTTCTACCAGCAGGTGGCAGAACAACTTAGGAAAAAAAATCAACTTGGCTGATAAATCCTGTGCTTTAGAAAAGATCATCTTTGCAAAAAAAAAAAAAAAAAAAAAAAAAGAAAGAAAGAAAGAAAAGATCATCTTTCCGATGGGAAGGTGACAGTAAAAGGATCCAGTCACTAATGTACGTCATTTCCATCAGAAATAATAACGTGACTCTGCAATTAGTTACGAAGCAGACAAGAGTAGGGCTCCACCTGTTTCTTTATAAAGGACCAGATATGACCCTGAGGGTCATACGGTCTTTGCTATACTTATTTGGCTTTGTCATTATGTCACAAAAATGTCCCTAGCAGATACAAAAAAGTAAAGCATGATTATATGCCAATAAATCTTCATGTGCAACCCCAGTGGCTGGCTGGGTTAGGCTCCTGGAGTAAGCTTGTGGATTGCTGACATGGAGAGAGGACCACTTTTCAAGCCTGGATAGCTACCAGAGTTATTCATGGCACTGGATAAAACGTTTGGGTTTTTCAACATACATCAAATTTACTAAATCAAAATAGTTATGAATGGAGCTCATGCATCTGAATTGAAAGCAAAATCAACCAATCAACTGACCAAACAAACAAAAAACCCAAATCAAACCAACAAATGCCTTCTGACTGAAGGAACCATTGAGCCAAAAATAAAGATAATTGTCTCTTTCGGGGAGCGATTGATAAGGCCCACCTTGGCAGAATATCGTATTCTTAGGACCTGAATAACTACCCACAGTATAAAAGATATAAATGTAAAGCCTAGGTTCCGGCTATAGATAAACTCTTGAGAAAGGGCTCACTGAGGCCTGGGACTCGGTCGGTAGGTAGAGTGCTTACTTAGCATGCTTCATCTCCAGCATCCCCAAAACTGGGTGCAGTGGCACTCACCTATAATTTCATGATCTCGAGGTGGATCTAGGCTTACAGGAGACCTTGTCTGAAGGAGGAGAGGGAGAGGGAAAGGAGAGGAGATGTCTATATTAAGCCTATGTAAGTCTTGGGAATGTCTTCTACCTTGGTACATCCTTGCCTATCCTCAATCTCCCTGGGGAGATGACTGAAGAAAACAGTAAAGGAAAAGCCATGGGTACCACTGTGAAGTCACAGAGTAACACGGTACAACAGCCCTGCTTCAAAAGGGGATGGGCAAGCCATGAGGTATAATCCTCCCCACCTCCCCACATCCCCTCCGATCCTCAACAAATATATAAACTCAGCAGAAGCTTTCTGTGCTTGGATTTTTTTTCCCCTTGCATGACTGGGTGGAAGAGGGCAGTTTAGGGCCTCCACGTGTACAAGAGAGAGACAAAGCTAACGCAGTGGGCA
Organism: Montemys delectorum; assembly: GCA_019843815.1. Classification (NCBI taxonomy): domain Eukaryota; kingdom Metazoa; phylum Chordata; class Mammalia; order Rodentia; family Muridae; genus Montemys; species Montemys delectorum. The sequence continues at coordinate 41,600 of JADRCD010219578.1, forward strand.
GGGACATGGGGTGAGAGCATTGTAAATATGGCATGTCTGCTCCTCCTCAGAGCGGGGCTGCCTCAGGCTCTGTCACATTGGTCTGAGCAAATGTCTGGACATAAAGAGGGCCATGCATTTAAAAAGCTGTCACTGGTGTTGTTAAGACTACGACCGTAAATGTCTTCGTCCGTGGTCCTATCTGAAACAGACTGCTCATCTGAGATATTTGTTCAATAAACAATATGACTTTTTTTTTGGGGGGGGGAGGGCGCACACAGCCCTAGGATGCAGGAAGCCAGTGATTTCTTTCCCACTGCTGAATGTCCCTTCATTTCTCTAGTTCAGAGCTGTTCTCCCTCCCACTCCAACTTCTGCCTCTTGTTCTGCTACTGAGATGAATATACTCTCGATTTCTTACTGCACTCAGTACCCACATGCCAGGAAGCAGGTACTGAGCCAGGTTTAACCAGCCACTCCCTCTCCCTGCCCCAGGGTAAGTAAGTCCTGGAGACTCTGAAACAGTTGGCTCACATGTGACAACAGACTAATGTACACTCTAAATCCCTGTACAGGTTGTGTGTGTGTGTGTGTGTGTGTGTGTGTGTGTGTTAAAATGGTTGATCTCAATGTCAAGAGCTTAACAATAAGAGGATTTATCATTTAGGTTGGATCTATTCATGGTTATAAAAGTGGAATAACATGGCATTGGTAGATTTTGTTTTTTAAGTGTGTTAGGTGTTGGGATGGTCAATTTAAGAATCTTTCTTCCTTTATTTTCTGTCTCTGTGTGTGAGCATGAGTGTGTAGATCCATGTAGAGGCCAGGGGGCCTCATGCGATGGCAGCATCTTCCTCAAATCATGTCTGCCTTATTTTTCTAATTACTTAATTAAAAAGACAGCACATAAGGTATTAGATGCCATTATAGTGTTTTTGAACAGTATCCTCAAAGACAGCAGACCCAAGCAGTGCACACCCATATTTACTTCTGCTGTATTCACAACTGCAGGGAAAAGGACCCTGCCTAGATGTCCGTCCACTCATGGGTGGATGGGTAAGGAAAATGTGCTACACATCTATCTTCTTTTTTCCCAATGATTTATTTTTTATTCACTTTACATCCTAAATCCAGCCCCTCCCTTCTGTCCTCCCAGTCCCTCCCTTACAAATCCCTCCTACCATTACCTGCTCCAGAGAAGGGGAAGCCCCCTGGGTACCACTCTATCCTGGGACATCTAGTCCCAGCAGGACTGGGTACCTCCTCTCCTATTGAGGCCCAACCAGGAAGTCCATGTAGGAGAAGAGGATCCAATGATAGGCAACAGAGTCCGAGACAGCTCCTGCTTCAATTCTTAGGGGACCCACATGAAGACCAAGCTGCACATCTGCTACAAATGTGTTAGGGGGCCTAGGTCCAGCTCTGGCATGCTTTTGGTTGGTGGTTTAGTCTCTGTGAATCTCCACGGGCCCAGGTTAGTTGACTCTGTAGGTCTTCTTGTGGTGCCCTTGGTGCTTATTTAGTTCTATCCCCCAGTCTCCCACAAGACTCCTCAAGCTCTGCCTGATGTTTGGCTGTAGGTCTCTCCATCTGTTTCCATCTGTTGCTGGATGAAGCCCCTCAGGAGACAGTTAGGCTAGGCTCCAGTGTACGAGCATAGCAGAATATCACTAATAGTGTCAGGAGTTGGCTCTCTCATATGGTAGGGGTCTCCAGTTGGGCCACTCACTTGTTGGACGTTTCCTCAACCTCTGCTCCATCTTAACTCCTGTGCATCTTGCAGGCAGGGTTAAATTTTGGGTTGAAGGTTTTGTGGGTGGGTCGATGTCCCCCTCCCGCCACTGGAAGTCCTGCCTGGCTACAGGAGGTGGCTACTTCAGTCTCTGTACCCACCCCCCCCCTCTTGGCAGGAATCTCAGCTAGGGATACCCCCATAGACTCCCTGTAGTCTCCCCTGTTCGAGGCCTCTAGCTCATCACCAGAGGTGCCCCTCCCTTCCCACCCCCAGCACTCTCCAGTACCCCCTCCTACACCTGATCCCCATCTCTGTTCCCCTCCTCACCCCCTCTCCCACACAGTTCTCTCTCTCTTCCTCTCCCTCCAGTGACTATTTTATTTCTGAGCGAGATTCATGCATCTTCCCGTGGGCCCTCCTTATTACCCAGTTTCTTTGGGTCTGTGGATTGTAGCATGGTTATCCTGCACTTTATGGCTAATGTCCACTTATAAATGAATAAGTCTTTCTGGGTCTGGCGCTTGTCTTCCTCAGGATGGTATATTTAACTTCTTTTTTTGAGACAGGCTTCCTCACTGAGTCTAAAGCTTCCTAATTTGGTCAGGTGGGCTGAGCCAGGCTAGCAAGTCCCAGAGATCCTCCTGCCTCTGGGCTGGGATTACAGGTGTACTGCCTTGCCCAGTTTTAACGTGGGGGATGGGAGTTCGGTCTTCATGTTCACACAGCAAGCACTTTACTCACAGAGCCATTGCCCCAAGCCAATAATCTCACTTAGTATTTTCAGCATATTTACAGGGAGACTGAGTCAAGCACAGCAGCCTGTGGCCGACTCAGCACAGAGTTGAGTAAAGGCTATGGACAGAGAGTGCGGAAGGAAAACACTGGAGCGCCACGACTTTACATACTGCGCAGGCGCATGGGTTCCCGGATTGACTCAGAGAACCCAGCAATGCATCTATCTACCCCGGGCTATGAAATCTCAGTCAGCACCGTGAAGAGGATTACCACGGAGTGGGCGTTGGGGCGCACACCTGTAATCTCAGGATTTGGGAGGTGGATCAAGAGTTAAACGTCACCTCTGTCTACTCTTGATGCAAAGAACAGAGGTCCTCCTCCAAGGGGATACAAGAGTTTATGCTGGAGTGAGACATGAGTGACCACGGCCCAGGAACATACATGTGGGTCTTCCCAATGCAACGTTCCAATGTGGAAGCGGTTGCATGGAGTTTTTATAGTAAAGACCAAAGAAAGCTGTAAGTTGAGGCATTTAAAAATATATATTGGTGGGAATATCAAGTGAGCAGTTACATCACACAGAGGAATCTCAACTATAGGCCTCAGATAGTATCTGAGCATGGTAGCATTTTTTTTAGCCCTTTCATGGGTGGGATAGGGTTTTGTTAACTTAGTAGGTTGCAAACGTTTCAATCTGTTTATTAGGATGTTAGGTTTGATACAAAGGTAGCTTAGGAAAGGATCTTTTGTGGGTTAGGGTTTTACTGCTGTGAACAGACACCATGACCAGGGCAACTCTTATAAGGACAACATTTAATTGGAACTGGCTTACAGGTTCAGAGGTTCAGTCCATTATCATCAAGGTGGTAACATGGCGGCGTCCAGGCAGGCATGGTGCAGGAGGAGCTGAGTGTTCTACATCTTCATCTGAAGGCTGCTAGTAGAAGACTGACTTCCAGGCAGCTAGGGTGAGGGTCTTAAGCCCACACCCACAGTGACACACCTACTCCAACAAGGCCACATTTACTCCACACCTTCTAATAGTGCCACTCCCTGGGCCAAGCCTATACAAACCATCACAGTGGGCTGTCAAAAGAAATTGAATTAGGCTATAGGATCAGTAACATCCTAAACTCCCCATAGTCAGTGAAGGTTTATCACTCATGAGCCTGTGTAAACAGCTTCTTCCCAGGAGTTCATATAGAGAGAGTGAGTTCAAGACCAGCTTGTATTGCAGTGTGACCTTGTTTTATTAAAATAAAACAGAACGGAATAAAATAATAATATTAACACCACCACCAACAACAATAATAAAGAGGACATCTACAGCCACAGGTCAGAGTGCACACACTTCAGTGGAGTGTACTGGGAGAAGACATGGAAGACAGGACAGGGAACAAGTTGTCATACAGTTTCTGAAGCTTAGATTCTAGCAAGTTCTTTGTGTATGCTGTTTGGCTTCTCATATTTCAGTTTCCTCCTCTGAAAATGGGAACAATTAAAGACCACTTCCTGGCAGTTATAGACAGCTAAACCAGAAACTTGGAATTGCATCTAGTTTGTTCCCTGAAGATGCACAAAGCAAAACCAAAGCCAACACCCACCCCCAAAGCCGGTTCCATTTAGTTCTATGCTTTTCTCCATGCTACATAACCAGGCAACTCCAATGAGAAAGAGACAACACTGACAGAGGTGCCGCATCCTCAGAAGATGGAGAGATGCTTTGATTGGCAGCCCACTAACATCCAACCCCTTTGACAGAACCGCTGGAGGATCCGCATCCTCACTTGGACAATGGTGTCCAAAAATAGCATCTCTTCAGTGCTTCTAGCTATTCTATTTTGAACATAAGACTGACCATTCCACAGAAATCGGTCTGTTGAATTCTGAGGTTAAAAGGCAGCAGATGCCTCCTTTTCCTTAAGCCTTAACTGACAAATAAAAATTGTGTAAATTCATTTCCCTCAATGTGCTATTTTGATATATGTATATGTTATGGAATGGCTATATATATTTAATTAACATATTTGCTCATCTGTCTATCCCCTTAGCAATTTTCAAGCATATATCACATTACTAATTATAATCATCAGGATGTCATAGTTCTGTTGAGTTTATTACTCCAGTTTAATTGAAAATTGGTATCCATTCACCAGTGTCTCTCTAAGGTCTTCAACCATGACTCTACTTTTGTGAGACCATTCTACTCTCTGCTTTGTGACTTCTCCTTTAGATATTTTTCAGATCCCACAGATGAACGAGACCATTTGGTACTTGTCCTTTATACAGTCCCCTAGGTTGATTCTGTTGCATGGCTGTTATTTCTAACGTCATAAAGGTGGGCATACAGCTGTCTCTTTGACATACTAATTCCATTTCCTTTGGGTATTGTACTGGCTAGTTTTGTGTGTCAACTTGACACAGGCTGCAGTTATCACAGAGAAGGGAGCTTCAGTTGGGGAAGTGCCTCCATGAGATCCAGCTGTGGGGCATTTTCTCAATTAGTGACCAAGGGGGTAGGGCCCCTTGTGGGTGGTGCCATCTCTGGGCTGGAAGTCTTGGGTTTATAAGAGAGCAGGCTGAGCAAGCCAGGAAAAGCAAACCAGTAAGGAACATCTCTCCTTGGCCTCTGCATCAGCTCCTGCTTCCTGACCTGTTTGAGTTCCAGTCCTGACTTCCTCTGGTGATCAACAGCCATGTGGAAGTAAGCTAAATAAACCCTTTCCTCCCCAACTTGATTCATGGTCATAATGTTTGTGCAGAAATAGAAACCCTGACTAAGACAAATTGGTACCAGAAGTGGGGTATTCCTGTGACAACCTGACCATGTTTTGGGGAGGACTGTGGAAAGACTTTAGAACTTTGAACTAAAAGAGCCACTGGCTGTTAAAAACTCCATGGGATATTCTATAGGAGCTTAGAAGATCATGTTAAAAACAGTGCAGAGATGGAGGCCTGGCTTGTAAAATTTCAGAGGAAAGATTAAAGACTCTTATCAGGGCCATGTTGTTTTGATTGTAAAAATTCTGTGGCTCTGGATAGCTGGAGTTGAAGTATCAGCTGTGATTAACAAAATACCAAAACTACTAAAGTAAAAACTTTGCATTGCTGAGACTATTGATGCTGGTTAGCTAGAGCTAAAAAATTAGCGGTCATTTAGAAAAGACCAACATCATTGAGGTGACATCTTCTGGAGAGTGTTTTCTGAGAACACTAAGAGGTTATGTTCCAGAAATAGCCAAGGTTGTACCTTGTGCTGCAGCAGGACTTGGTAATGTGTAAGAGTCACCCAGTACTGGTTTTGACAACACGAAGGGGTCTTGAAGAGCAGCTGAGGCTCGGCACAGTGAGAGGCCATGGAAGGCCATTGGTGAAGGTACAGCCTTAGTTACAATTAATGGCCCAGGACTGAAGGGGTCATGCAAAAGAGTTGAGGCCTGGCACCATGAAGAGAGCCTATGAGAGGCTATTGGTGAAGCCTAGTTACAGCGGATGACAGTGCTTTGGTGATGCCAATACTATGCAATGACCACCAAAGACAGCAGCAACAGTAAAATACAGACATCTGGAGCCCAGAAGACAAAATGTGTGCTACAAAGGGCAGAGCTGGAGAGGTGACTCAAGCCCTTAGAGGAGCCCAAAAAATCGTAAGTTAGATCCCAGACATTGGTTTTGCTTTTAATTGTGACTGTGCCCTGATATTTTTCCCTCTTAAAAGAAAAATATATTTTAGTAGAGCCCACAGTTAAAGACCTTAAATTTTAAAAAATATTAAACATTTTAAATTGATTAGACTTTTAATATATAAAGACTGTGGGACTTTAAATTTTAGAGATAAATAAAAACATAAGGGTTGAGACTTAATAGTGATGTGTTTGTGTGTCAAGTTGACAAGGGGTCAATTGTACTGGCTAGTTTTGTGTGTCAACTTGACACAGGCTGCAGTTATCACAGAGAAGAGAGCTTCAGTTGGGGAAGTGCCTCCATGAGATCCAGCTGTGGGGCATTTTCTCAATTAGTGATCAAGGTGGTATATCCCTTGTGGGTGGTGCCATCTCTGGGCTGGAAGTCTTGGGTTTATAAGAGAGCAGGCTGAGCAAGCCAGGAAAAGCAAGCCAGTAAGGAACATCTCTCCATGGCCTCTGCATCAGCTCCTGCTTCCTGACCTGTTTGAATTCCAGTCCTGACTTCCTCTGGTAATCAACAGCCATGTGGAAGTAAGCTGAATAAACCCTTTCCTCCCCAACTTGCTTCATGATCATAATGTTTGTGCAGAAATAGAAACCCTGACTAAGACAGGTATACACCCAGGATGGCTGGACCACAGAGTTGTTCTTTTAAAGACTTTTTTTTTTTGAGGACTCTCAGCACTGTCTTGTGATATGGTTTGGATCCCCTTCCACCAGCATGTGAGTACTTTGTGTTCTCCACAACCTTGCCAACCCTTGTCTGTCCTCTGTTCCACAGCGGTTGGCCTAAGGGGTGTGAGGTGCTCCTACACTGTGCTTCTGGTTGGTACTTCCCTGCTCATTGGTGATGTTGAGCATACGTTGCAGACCACTTGGCTATTGGTCTTCTTTTGAGAACTAGCTGCTTGGGTTTATTGCCCATTCTCAAAGCAGGTTATTTGTTATCTTGTGGTTGAGTTGGCTTCTGTATGTATTCTGTACCTTAACCTCTTACAGATGCTCAGTTTGCAGATGTGCTCTCTTCTTAGCTGGCATTATTAACAGCCATGCAACGAAATCATCCTAGGTGTCTGTACAGAAGGACAGATACTACATGGCCTCACTCAAATGTGAGATCTGAAACATATCTAAAGGAGGAGTCACAAAGCAGAGAGAAGAATGGCCTCTTGAACGCACAGTCATGGTGGGGATCAGAGAGCCGTGGGGCATTCTCTGTGATGGCTCCTATTCTGCAGCCCCGCCCCCACACTGCCCTTTGTCTACCTTTGCTTTTGTTGCCCATGCTTAAAAGGGGAATGTCCAGAGGGACACCAAGAGCTCTCCTTCCATCTCCCATGCATGCTTCAGTTCTTATATTTGGTTCTTTACCTTTCTCCGATTGATTTCTGTATGTGTGGTATGGCCAGCTCCCATTTCATTACTTGTGGGTTGACATCCAATTTCCCGAGCCCCATTATGGAAGAGATTGCCTTTTCCCTACTGTGTGTTCCCGGTACCTTTGTCAGCAGCTATAAACTCGTGGGGTTATTTCTGGGCTTCTCCGTTCTGTTGCATTTGTCTATGTCCCTATTTTTACGCCAGCACCATGCTGCCTTGATTACTTTAGCCTTGTGGCAGATTTTGAAATCCATTAGCATGATGTCTCTGGTGTTGTTCTTTCTGTTTAAGATAGCTTTGGCTTTGGGGGAGTTTTCTGTGGTTTCACATGGCTCTTAGGAATTTTTTTTCCCTTCTACTTGTGTGAGGGGAGTCAGTGGAGTGTTGATAGGGTCATGTAATGTTTGCAGATTGCTTTTGTCATAATGGACTTTGCAACTATTAATTCCTGTGAACACAGATAGTTTTTCACTGTGCCTTCTTCAGCTTCTTTCTCGTAGCATCTGAGTTGACTCCAAACATCACTTTATTAGAGGGTAACAGGTGATTGTGGATTGAGTGTGAAACCCCCCTCCAAGGTTTGTGGCTTTGCACGGCCCTCAGGTGGTGCCGCTGTGTCTGAAGGCTGTCAGACCTTTGGGAGGTGGAGCCTCGCTGCAGGAAAAGGGTCGGAGTGGGGTGGGGTGGGTGAGTGGAGTCTCAGATTTTACAGCTGGGGTCTACTTGCTATCTGCTTTCTGCTCTCACAACTGCTTCTCACGGCTGTGGTGGCCACGGCTTGCGCCATGACTCCATGTGGCCCCTTCTTAAATCCAGGAGTAAAATAAGCTGTTCTTCCTTGATTTGCTTCCTTTCGGTGATTTGCTCATAGCAATAACAACAAAAAGGTAACTAATACACAGACTAACATAAAAATATAATACAAACAAAACTATGAAAACAACAACAAAGTATTCCAAACCAGGTTATGGTGATGGTATGTGCCTATAGAGGATTCCCCCACTCTGGGTGCTGAGGCAGGAGGATGCTGAGTAGAAGACCAGCCCGGGCTACAAAATGAAACACTTGAACATTTATACAAAATTAAACAAACAATACTCTCTTGCCGCATGTGTACTCGTGTGTGCGCGCATGCGCACACACATACACACACACACACACACACACAGAGAGAGAGAGAGAGAGAGAGAGAGAGAGAGAGAGAGAGAGAGA